>JACEFZ010018696.1:80000-116717 GCA_014155875.1 Cepaea nemoralis | reverse complement strand
AGATCTTTCATACAGACAATGACCACGATCACCGTCTAGTATAATCACTGCTAAGAAAGTAAACAAAACCGTAAAGTTTGAATAATGAAGACACAATCAATAGATTGCACGATTTATTGCCTGGCATATTTCGCTGCATCTCGTCAGGTACATACTGCAGAAATCACACAACATAAAGTGAAATAACTAGATATACCTTTCAAACTGAAATATACACATGTTCGCACAGTAATGTCGATTGTCTACCACTGTAATTTTAAACTGACTAACAAGTCTTTCTGCTTGCACAAGGACGGCTTACGTAGGTTAATTATTATAGCTTCTGCAAACTTTAACAAGCGACTAATTTGTGTGTTGAACAACACACGGAAGGCACTGTCTCTTTCAACCACGTGACCGTTCTCGAGCACATGTCTCGCGACCGATGAAGCAGGACTGTTCCGGTGTGTCGGCCTGCCTAGGCTACCATCGTTTGTGTGTAGTATCGTGTCGACCCAGTTCGGAATGTGTTCCGAAACCCTGCATCCATTGGAATCGGTACTCCACGGGATTTATAAAGCGCCACTGCTAACAGCCCAAATCGAAACCAGAAGTAACTACAGTCCCTAAACTCAAGGTATTCATCCAGTTAACCTTCCGAGGCGATAACGTAATGCAACGTCTGCAGGACCGGCTCATCACATACATATATGTATATGCATAATTCTGTGATAGCATTGTCGTATATTTTAAAGGGGACTGGCAATCACTAAAGTGCATGACCCATCTCTGTTAAAGGTTGCTGGGCCCCATCCTCTTCTTATATGTAAAAAATTTCAAGAATACGACCCTTGAAAGATTTACAGACTCGGATTTTTTTATTCGTCTAAGGGGGGTTTGGTCCTTTTTTTAATAAAAAAAGTAATCACTAGGTTTGCCCCCTGTTTTTTCCACCTGGTATTTAATGGTATAGCTCACAAACCCCCCTTCTTCCATCTTAAGAAATTGTCTGAAAAGACTTTCTCAATAAGAATCAGGGAAATTAACATGGATTTGGAACAGTTAAAGATGAAGAGTCTCCTGTTTTTTCTTTATTAAGAATTTATCTTTTTGTGAATGTGTATTTGTTAAATTAAACATTAAACCAAACACAAGGGAGCATTGAGACATGTTCTACACAAAAGATAGAGATTTTCCCACAGAAAATTTTGGACTGAAAAAATTTAAAATGGAAAAGATCTTCACTTTTAAAAAAATTTTAAATTGACTGGGGCCAGTTTTTTTTGGCCCTTTTGACATTGTCTTCTTTTTTTCATCAGCTGTTGACATTTCAAAAATGAAATAAAAAAAAAACTTTATAGGACCAAGTATAGTCAGTCAATAAATAATAACATTCATTATATAGTGAGAATATTTTAACTACCAAAATGTGTTATAGTTAACAATTTCTACATCCAACAATAATTCAAGAAAATCATTTTCTGAGAGGGTGAAGTTTGTGGGAGTGATAAGAAAACCTGGTGTGATGAGATGTGGATAAGCCTGGGTCCATGGTCTGATGGATCCACTTCAGGTTGGGCCAGTTTAGCTTCACTGAAGACTTCTCATTCTCTGCCTAAGGCTGGAGTCATCTGCCATCACAGGTGTTGGTCATCTCGTTCACTCCTCTTCCCTCTTTGTTGGTTAGGTGTGGCACCAAGACATCACTCAGACTAGATCAAACTGCCCGTTGTAAAAGTTTGAAAGTTGGACAACACATAGCTTTTGGCGACTGCTCGCTCGCCCTGAAGTCATAGAAGTGCGCGGTTTTATTAAAGCGGCGCCCCGAGCTGGGGGACGCTATATCCACGTGATGTGTCTCTACCAGTCACATTCTGTTCTGTTGACGCTAACCTTTCTATTCTTATCCTGGCATCTGTCTGTCATTAGTATCGCTTAGTGAGTTCGATGTTCTACGGTGCTGTAATTGTTTTGATAATCTCTGAGTTGCTGTGTAACGTTGACGCGCTGAAATGATGGATAGGTGAATATGTCACATAGCCCACTCCAGATTGTTCTAGGGTATGGAACTAAGTTTCCAGCATTTACAGTGGTCAAGCTTTTCCTATATGATTTACTCCATGTATTCTCTCCTGTATCTGATTGACCTGGTTCATCAGACACTGGGTGTCGACTTAGAAAGTCTGCTCCCACATTCATCTTTCCAGGGACATATTCTATCTGGAACGAGTATGGTTGTAGAAGTAGTGACCACCTCATAAGTCTTGCATTCAAATTTTTGGATGCTGCGAGAAACATAAGTGGTTGATGATCACATTGTACAGTGAAGTGTTTTCCATATAGGTATGCCTGAAACTTCTGTTACACTCCATACGAGAGCTTAAACATTCTCTCTCGATAACACTATAATTCTTCTCCGCTGCATTCAATTTCCTGCTGGCATAAAGCTACAGGGAATAGCTCTGATGTTTCATCTCCTTTTCTCTGCAACAGCGTTGCCCCAATTCCTACGTCACTGGCGTCTGTACGCAGTACGAATGGTGGTTGAGATCTGGCAGATGTAAAACTGGGTGATTGGTTAAGGCTTGTTTGAGTGCTGTGAAGGCTCTCTCACATTCAGCAGACCAATTGACTTTCTCTGGATTCCCTTTTTTTGGTAAGATCCGTTAAAGGTGCTGACAGAGTATTGAAGTCTTTAATGTATCGTTGATAGAATCCACCCAAAGATACGAATGATCTCACATCCTTCTTTGTCTTTGGACGAGGTGCTCTCTGGAGTTTGTCCACGTTTCCTTCCTGTGGAGTTATTAGTCCATGAGATATCTTATGACCTAAAAAGTCCAATTCTGGAATCCTACTTGACATTTCTTTGGCCTAGCCGTTAATCCAGTTTCTCTGAGTCGTCTGAACAAAAGATGTAGTGTTTCTACATGCTTGTCAAATGTTTCAGTTGCGATCAGTATATCATCCATAAAGTGACTAATGTCTGGATGGTGTAGTGGGTCAAGTAATTTTCTCATCATACGTGTAAAAACGCTAGGAGCATTACTTAATCCAAATGGAAGTACGTTGAACTCATAGTGTCCTCCAGGCGTACTGAAAGCTAACCATGGTCTAACCTCCTCCTTTACAGGAATCTGATAATATCCCTTACTGAGATCAATCCTAGTAAAGTACTTAGCTCGGTTGAGTGCTGTGAAGAGTTTGTTCTGATCAGGCAGAGGTTCTGCTTGAAATTCAGTAATAGCATTGAGCTGTCGATAGTCGATGCACAATCTATGTTCTCCACTTGGCTTTCTCAATAATACGACGCTGGCACTGTAAGGTGATTCAGATGGTGAAATTATTCCTGCGGTGAGTAGCTGTTGTATTTCTTCCTCTAAAGTCTTTTGCTTTGCATAAGGAACTGGGTAAGTCTTGACTCGCACAGGCACTGTGTCATTTAACTTCATGTCAAATTCCTCCAAATCAGTTCTTCCTGGCTTATCTGTAAGTACGTCTGCATACATAACCATAAGTTCCCGAATCTGCTCCTGCTGATCCTTTGTTAAGTTGGGATTAATTTCCACATCCTTAAAGGTTTCTTTGGCTTGCAGTGGGTACTCGACTCCCATTGTTGATCCTTCTTCGACTTCAGTAGCCACACTCATGGCCATCAGATGTGCAGGTTCGGTGGTTGAGGGTCTTTCATTATATTTCTTCAGAAGGTTTATGTGAAATACTTTCATCTTGCCTTTGACAGAAATCTTGTAGTTGGTACGAGAGATTTTTTCCGTCACTACATAAGGTCCTCTCCATCCTATTTGCAGCTTATTCTGACTGGTTGGAAGCAGCAACATCACCTTCTCTCCCACCTCTAACTCTCTATCTTTTGCCTTGCGATTGAAGTAGCTAGCAATTCTTCGTCTGGCTTTACGTAGATTGACATTCGCTTGTTTCCAACTGTGTTGTAAACGATTCTTCAACTCGGCAACATACGTAGATGCAGTCACGACTGTATCGTCTGTATGATCATCAGTCCATGTTCGTAGCAATGCCTCCAATGGCCCCTTGATGGGTCGTCCAAACAACAATGTTGCTGGAGCAAAACCTGTTGAGTGATGGGGTACCTCCCTATAAGCGAATAGTGCTGCGGGTAAATACAAGTCCAATCCTCCGTATTCTCCTGGGCAATTTTGCGCAGAATACTAATCAAGGTCCCGTTCCACCGCTCCACAAGTCCGTTGGATTGCGGGTAATATGGTGAACTAAAGATATGGCGTGAATGAAAAAGTCTAAATGTCTCCTCCATAAGTTTACTACGAAACTGTGAACCGTTGTCCGTCAAGATTCTTTGGGGGAATCCTAGACGTGTGAATATTCCTAATAATGCTTCAGCAACGTGTTTGGAGTCACAGCTTGGCATAGGAACCGCTTCGGCCCACATGGTCGTTGTGTCCACAAGCGTTAATATGAATCGATTTCGCCTCTTCGTTGCGGAGAGGGGTCCGATTATGTCTACAGCTACCTTCTCGAACGGTATTCCTGTTATGGGCAGATCACCCAACATTGCCGGTGGTGTCCGGTGTTTTGGTGATTACTTTCTGACACTGTGGGCATGATTTTACAAACCGTTGTATGTCTGCGTTCATCCCTGGCCAAAAGTAGTGAGTTGCAATGCGCTGTGTAGTGGCGTTGATACCCATATGCCCACTAAAGGGTAGACTGTGGCCCATTTCAAGAATCTGAGCCCTGTGTGGAGTTGGTACAACAAGTTGGTTGAACTCTTGTCCAGCTCTCCCTGCTTTCCTGTATAGAAGTGCTGACTTCATAAACAGCTCACCTTTACGTGGAGGCAAATGTGATTTAGGCAGTTTCCTGAAGCAGGGTTCCAAGGTGCTATCGGCTTCTTGTGCCCTCTTCAGTTCCTCCTTTCGAGGGATTGGCGTAGTTGTTTCCGGAGTCTTTTTCGTCTGGGATCGAGTTGTCATCGTCGACATCGCCACAGGTTGAACAGGTTCTCCTAGAATTATAAATCTACAGCCAAGAATTACGGGATATATAGGATTTTCTAAGACTGCAGCCTTGATTGTCCCCAGTGACATAACGAGATGCTATGCTCACCTTTGCCACCGGAAGAGACATAGTTGTAGAGCTCTTCAGGGGTCCCTGTAATTCGACGATCTCCTCTGTCACCTGTTCCGGGTGAACTAAGGATGATGATACAACACAGTCGTACGATAACCCTGTATCGTATAGACAGGTTGTCTTGAATCCATTCAGCAATATGGACTCGACAACCGGAAGATGAGATGCGGTGTCTTTATGAGGTGTCTGGTTGGACGTTTCATCAGTGTTCACTCCTTTCTCTCTTCGGCTGGCCAAACAAGCAGCTGTGTGTGGAGGTGGCTTCTTCCTACAATTCTTCAATGTGTGTCCTTTAATTTTACAATTAGTGCAGAATAATTTTTCCTCCTTTGCTGTTGTTTGGGCTGTGTTCTGAGGGATGTTTTTGGTTTTCCCATTTTTCTTGGTGCCCAAGTTGCCATCACCTTCCTTTGCTTTTGAAGTTTTATCCTGAGGGGGAATGTTGGCCCGAACGTCCCTTACCTCCGATTTCCTTCTGAGATTTCTCAAATCTCTCGGCTAGGATGATGATGCTTTCTAGTCGGTCAGCTCCGTTCTGGGTTAAGAATGCTTTCATTTCATTCGACATCTTTCCTTTTAGCTGATCTATGATGATCATCTCTCGGAGTCCTTCGAAACTCTCATCAAACCTACCTAGACTTGCCCATCGTTGAACATAAGATTTCAGCCTTTCAACTAATTGCGCATAACTTTCGTCCGGTTCTTTCCTTGCGGTTTTGAATCGAACTTTGTAAGAGTCCCCGTCCACTTCGAATCGGCTCAAGAGTGCCTTTTTGAGTGTTTCGTAATCCTGTTGTTCTTCTCGAGTGAGTCTAGAGAACACGTCATACGAGGTGGACCTTAAAGCTTGCGATAGTTTCGTCGCCCATTTTTCCTGTTCTAGACCACAAATGACGCACATCAGTTCGAAACGTGATAAAAAAGCCTCGACATTGTCCGTCTGTTCATTAAATGGTTCTAGTGGAAATGACATCGCTCCGGAATTTTGGTACGAGACGTTGGAATGTTGTTCTGTAACTGGAAAACCTAGTGAGTTTGAGGGGGTGGGGGGAATCCCTCCCTCTAGTCTTCGGATCTCCAGATCAGTCTCCATTCTCTTCAACTCCAGTTGATGTTGACGTTCTCGTTCCCTATCCCTTATTTCATCTTCATGTTTCCTTTGTTCTAACTCATAAGCTTGTAGGCGTTGTTTCTCCTTTTCAGCGATTTCAGCTTGAAGTTTCTGTTGTTCTAATTCATATGATTGTAGGCGTTGCTTCTCCTTTTCAGCGATTTCAGCCTGCAACTTACTCTCCTTCTCAGCTATTTCAGCTTGAAGTTTCTGTTGTTCTAATTCATATGATTGTAGGCGTTGCTTCTCCTTTTCAGCAATTTCAGCCTGCAGTTTCTCCCTCCTGTCAAATTCATCTGATACAAATTTAGCCAGCTCAGGGCCGTCTAAATTGCATAGCTTGCCTATTTCTACTGTCTGGGCACGGAACTTAGCAGCCTCGGCCATGCTCTATTTTTGTTTACCCTATCTTTTTGTAAAAAAAAAATAATACTGTGCAGTTCGCTCAGGTCTGGGTAAGCCTGTCACTTCCCGGATCTGAAATTATACAGCATAACATGCACAATATTAACAAGCAAAAACTAACTAATGTCCGCTGACCCAAGTAAAATAGTTCTTATACACCACAAGAATCTGACCTAAGAAATAATTGCAACTTAAATTCTTGTCTTTCTGTCAATGCTCCTCAAGCTAAAGACAGAAGCAAAGAAGTACCCAGAATGATTGCACTCTTTCCAAAAGAACCTGAAATTTTGATAGAGATTTCCCTATGGAGAAAGATTTTTCCCAGTCGGTGATGAAATTCTCTAAGTCCAAATTCCCCTATAGAAAGACATCTTCTCGAAAGAGAATAATGTTGTAGATGGTAAATTCTCACTCTATTTCCTCTGGAACACCTTTTTCTGAAATATATACCTATTTGAAAGAGGCCCTCCTTTTTTCAGAAGAAATGATCAGTCACTTGCTATATTCTATCTATAATTGTCATTCATATCATATGGAGGTCAATCAGTACCCCACATGATGTTCATTTATCATATGTGAAGTGACAAAGTTAAAATCTTAATTTGTTTAACAACCTCTATAATTGTCAATCATATCATATGGAAGTCAATCAGTACCCCACATGATGTCTATTCAACATATGTAAACATGACAAAGTTGGAAATCTAAATCTGTGTAACAATTTCTATAATTGTTCAAAACAAGTACAATGTCACCAATTCACACATGAATACTGTTCACATCTAGTGTCACTGATCTACCATAGTTTAGAATCCCTCGTCAGATATCTATCTATTCCCAGGGTTTATCATCTAGGATAATAGTTATCTAAACTGTCTGCTGGGTTTCAAAGTCCGGGACGGGCATCCAATATATGTCGTATATTTTGAAGGGACTGGCAATCACTAAAGTGCATGACCCATCTCTGTTAAAGGTTGCTGGGCCCCATCCTCTTCTTATATGTAAATAGATCAAGAATACGACCCTTGAAAGATTTACAGACTCGGATTTGGTTATTCGTCTAAGGGTGGTTGGTCCTCTTTTAATAGAAAAAGTAATCACTAGGTTTGTCCCCTGTCTTTCCACCTGGTATTTAATGGTATAGCTCACGAACCCCCTTCTTCCATCTTAAGAAATTGTCTGAAAAGACTTTCTCAATAAGAATCAGGTGCAATATAACATGGATTTGGAACAGTTAAAGATGAAGAGTCTCCTGTTCTTTCTTTATTAAGAATTTATCTTATGTGAATGTGTATTTGTTAATTAAACATTCAACAAACACAAGTGAGCATTGAGACATGTTCTACACAACAAGATAGAGATTTTCCCACAGATAATTTGGACTGACAAATTAAATGGAAGAGATCTTCACATTTAAACAAATTTATTGACTGTGCCAGTTTCTTTTGGCCTATTTGACATTGTCTTCTTTTTTTCATCAGCTGTTGACATTTACAGAATGAAATAGAAAAAAACTTTCATAGGACCAAGTATAGTCAGTCAATAAATAATAACATTCATTATATAGTGAGATATTTTAACTACCAAAATGTGTTATAGTTAACAATTTCTACATCCAACAATAATTCAAGAAAATCATTTTCTGAGAGGGTGAAGTTTGTGGGAGTGATAAGAAAACCTGGTGTGATGAGATGTGGATAAGCCTGGGTCCATGGTCTGATGGATCCACTTCAGGTTGGGCCAGTTTAGCTTCACTGAAGACTTCTCATTCTCTGCCTAAGGCTGGAGTCATCTGCCATCACAGGTGTTGGTCATCTCGTTCACTCCTCTTCCCTCTTTGTTGGTTAGGTGTGGCACCAAGACATCACTCAGACTAGATCAAACTGCCCGTTGTAAAAGTTTGAAAGTTGGACAACACATAGCTTTGGCGACTGCTCGCTCGCCCTGAAGTCATAGAAGTGCGCGGTTTTATTAAAGCGGCGCCCGAGCTGGGGGACGCTATATCCACGTGATGTGTCTCTACCAGTCACATTCTGTTCTGTTGACGCTAACCTTTCTATTCTTATCCTGGCATCTGTCTGTCATTAGTATCGCTTAGTGAGTTCGATGTTCTACGGTGCTGTAATTGTTTTGATAATCTCTGAGTTGCTGTGTAACGTTGACGCGCTGAAAATGATGGATAGGTGAATATGTCACAAGCATCAATGCCAAACAGTCTTGTGTCATGAAACGGCTCCGTGACGAAGAGATTACGAACACAGTTCGTAATCCCGCATACCCGCGTTCGAAACACAGCTGCGGGCGATTTGGCAGCAGACCGTCTTGTGTTGTTTGTTGTTGTTGGGTTTTTTTTTTGGGGGGGGGGGGGGGTGTGGGGAGGGAGGGGGTTACGAAATGGTATGGATGACGGTGGTTCAGAAAGACATGACAAATTACTGGACTTTCCAAGAGATCACAACAGCAAAGCATGCTAATATTGACTGTAAACAATATAAAATGACACAAAGTAGTGCAGCTTTACATAACAGAATTACGACACATACTGGACGCTGCGGCGATTAGCCTTCATCAGCAAACAAACACATTCACAAAACACAAGATATAGTCATGGAGATCTCCTGTCTTTTTCTTCAGCGTTCCGAGCCATTGAGGTTCTTTGCTGCAAATACAATCTGTCTCCATTCGTCTCTCTGGTGGACCTTCTCTTGCCAGTCGTTGATTCCAAGTGCTTGTAGGTCTGTACATGTATTATCTCTCCACCGCCTTCTTGGTCTACCTCGGGGTCTACGGTCATTTATTTTCTGAGTGTAAGTGAGTTTTGTTTCCCTATTATCTTCCATTCTTTCTATATGCCCCAGCCATTGTAGTCTATTAGCCTTCATGATACCAGTGATTAGCGGAGACTTAAACAAATCATAAATGTCTTTGTTACTTCTTCTTTTCCACTCTCCACTTTGTGTATCCCTAATGGGTCCAAAGATGCGTCTGAAAATTTTGTTCTCAAAGGTTTGTAACAAGGCTTCGTCTCCTTTCGTTGTACTCCAGGTTTCAGAGCCATACAGCACAGCTGGTCTGATCAGTGTTTTGTATATTGTGATTTTGGTGTTACGAGATAGCGCCTTTGATTTTAGTAGATGCTGTCAATCAATCAATCAATCATATGCCATGCCGGAAAGCGTGGGCGGTCATGATTCGCCATTTCACTCGATCACCAGAGTCGTGGATCAGCTCAGTGTTCCTGTCTCGTCCATGCCATGTGGCCAAGCCATCCAGGTATTTTCCTCTCGGTCTTCCTCTTGGTCTGTTCCCTTCGATCTTGCCAGCTGTCACTAAGTTCTCCAATCCATTTCTTCTCATAACATGTCCAAAAAATTTTGACTGTCTACGTCTAATTTCTCTAATCAATCTACGATTTTCATTTGTCTCTTGTAGTACTTGGTCATTGGTTTTTCTATCTGTCCATGGTATTCTTTGCATTTTCCTCAGAAACCACATTTCTGCAGCCATCAGATGTTTTTCTGCTTGACTGCACATTGTCCAAGTTTCACATCCATACAAAAGAACAGGCTCTATGTATCCCCTCAACACTCTTTTTCTCGTTTCAATTGACATCATTTTATTGGTCAGAATGTTTTTCATCTTGCTAAAGGCTACTTTCGCAATGGCGATTCTTGTTCTAATCTCTTCAAGGCATCTGCCATCAGATGTTATGACTGTTCCGAGATAATTGAACCGATTCACTTGTTGAAGAATATTCCCATTTACTTGTATATTACATTGTGGTACTTCGTTCTTCCTAGTGACGACCATAACCTGTGTCTTCCTACAATTTAATTCCAACCCCAGCTGCTCACTGTGTACAACCACAGCGTCTACTAATTGTTGCAGATCCTGTGCATTGTCTGCAATCAATACTGTATCATCTGCATATCTAATGTTATTTATGTTTCGTCCTCCAATGCTGATTCCATTTAGGTCTTCTACATTTCTGAAAATATTTTCACTGTATAGGGAAAAAAGATCTGGAGACATTACACATCCCTGCCTAACACCTCTCTTAATAGGTTGGTATTGTCCTACTTCATTATCAATCCTTATGGCAGCTTGTTGTTTCCAATATATGTTTTTTATAAGTCTAATGTCTTTCCCATCAATTTGTAGATCTGCAAGCATATCCACAATGTTGACATGTCTAACTCTATCAAAAGCCTTTGTGTAGTCAATAAAGCAAAGATGTATATCCTTGTTTACTTCTAAAGCACGTTCAATAACTGTTCGCAGCATATACACAGCATTTACTGTACCCTTTCCTTCTACAAAACCACATTGTTCTTCCCCTATTTCAGGTTGTATTTTCTTCCTCACTCTTTGCATGATAATTCGTAACAAAATCTTTGTGATGTGACTCATTATACTAATTGTTCTATGTTGATCACATTCTAAGGCTCCTGATTTCTTTGGGATTGCAATAAATACAGAATTACATAATTCAGAAGGTATATCTCCAGTATCATATAATGTGTTCAGCAGTCTAGTGACTTGCTCTAGTCCAAATTCTTCTAGAGCTCTAATCATTTCTGTTGTGATGTTATCTGCACCGGGGGCCTTGCCAGCTTTCATATGCTTAAGAACATTTTGAACCTCCATCTTTAAAATTGCTGGTCCTTCATTATTAAATCTAATAGCATACTGTTCCTCTCTGTTATCATTATACAGGTCTTTCACATAATCTGTCCATACATGTAGAATCTGATCTTTTTCTATTATGACTTTGCCATCTTTAGTTTTTAGACAGCCTGTTGATGTACTTGTTCTTTTATTAGTAAGTTCCTGAATTCTTTTGTGCACTAATTTGGTATTTTGACTGTTGTGTTGTTTTTCAATTTCTAAGCACTTTTCCTCAAGCCATGATTCTTTTGCCTTCCTACATAATATTCTGACTTGTCTGTGAATTTCTTCATATTTGGCAGGATTATTTTTGTTGAGTCTTCTTGTTTCCATTAAGTGTAAAATTTCCTCTGTCATCCATTTCTTACGACCCACCTTCTTTAATTTTGGAATAGTTTTTTCTGCAGCCACATTGATTGAATTCTTTAACATTTCCCATTGATCATCCACATCCTGGAATAGGATCTCTAGATCAGACAATATTTCAAATCTGTTCTGTACTTCTATGTTGAATTTGTTTTGTATTTCCTTGTCATTACTCAATGTACACAAATCATATTTAGTGTTCCCTGTTGTATACTTGACTTTCTTCAACTTTATCCTCAATGTTCCTGTGAGTAGTCTGTGGTCACTATAACAATCAGCACTGGGAACTGTTTTTGCTACTGTTAGCGCGTTTCTAAATCTTCCGCTAATGAGAATGTAGTCAATCTGGTTTCTAATCCTGCTATCAGGACTCCTCCAGGTCCATAATCTTCTAGGGTGTTGCTTGAACCAGGTGTTTCCTACAATCATTTCCTGTTCTTTTGCCCACTCTACTAGTCTGTATCCTCTTTCATTTCTCTCTCCTAAACCATAGTTTCCTACTGTGTATCTATCCCCTTGATTTCCTACTTTTGCATTGAAGTCCCCTATTATGATGTTTATTTCTGAATTTTTACATTTCTTTAAGGCAGACTCTATGTCATTATAAAATTCCTCTACACTATCTTCACTGGACTCTCCTGTTGGGGCATATACTTGAATAACATTTATGTTAAAAGGTCTGCCACTCAATTTAACTAGTAGAACTCTGTCCGACACGGCCCAATATCCCTGAACAGACGTTGATGTTTTCCGGTCCAAAATTATTGCCACTCCCCTATGTCGATCCTCACCTCCAGAATAAATAATCTTAAAATCTTTATGTATCTTGATGCCTGCTCCTGTCCATCTCGTTTCGCACATACCTAATATATTAATTTTTTCTCTTTGAATTTCTTGTGTTATGTTCTCTAATGTTCCGTCGTTGTTTAACGTCCTAACGTTCCATGTTCCTAATTTTAATGTCTCTGTCCTTGTCTTGCGATGATCAGTCTTTAAGCGAATCATAATAAACTAGGCAATTTCAAAGAGGTAGTTTGCCGTTGCTTTCCTCTATGGCAGTGACCATACTGGCCGGGTGACCGCAATCATTGTCTCTCGAAAGAGAGAAAGCTTGCCGTCGCGAAACTCGAGACCATAACCAACGAATATCTGTCGGCTGCCCTCATAATTTCATCCACCACCTGCCTTCCGTGGCTTCTTTTGAACACTTCCAATTAACGAACACGAAATAACATCACATAATCCAAAGGAAAAACACTATCCACACGAATTTCACGGGGATTTCCATAGGGAATCCACAGAAAAACACTGAACAGCGTCTCCCCCAAGAACAACGAGACATCGCGTCGCCATCTTGGAAACCATATCAATCAGATGTTGTAGTGCATAGTATATCTTATTTCCAGAGTTGATTCTAGTTTGTATTTCTTCCCTTATGATGTTGGAGCAGTTGAAGATTGTACCCAGGTATTTGTATGTCTCCGTTCTTTTAATGGTCATATTATCTATTTGCATGTGGCCAGAGTTTTTAGCCATTCCGTCTCTTGAAATTACCATATATTCTGTCTTATCTTGGTTGATAACCAGCCCCATCTGTTGGGCTTTTTCCTTTAAGTGAGTCAATATTTCCAATGTCTTTTGTTCACTTTGCCATATAATATCTATATCATCTGCATAACCAAGCAGCTTGGATGTTCCTCCAATATCACATTCCTCCTTTACCTTCCTTACAACTTTCTCTAGAGCCAGATTGAAGAGTAGCGGCGATAGTGCATCACCCTGTTTCAAGCCAGATGTTATTTGGAAGGGGTCTGATTTCCTGCCTTTATATGTTACTATGTTATAAGTATCTTCCATGCATAGTCTGGTCATGTTGATTAACTTCCTTGGTATTCCAAATTCCTGCATAGCATTCCATAGACTATTCCTATGGACACTATCATAAGCCTTTTTAAAATCCACAAAAATGTTATGGGGATCTCTTTTATATTCCCAATGTTTCTCGGCTATTTGTCGTAAGATAAATATCTGATCTCTTGTTGATCTGTTTTGTCTAAAACCCGCCTGGTAGTCACCTAATATGTCTTCTGAATATGGTTTTAGTCTATTTAGTAATACTGCGGATAGTATCTTATAGCTTGTGGACAGTAGTGATATTCCTCTATAATTTCCACATTGGAACTTGTCTCCTTTCTTAAAGATAGGTATCAATAATGACTCTTTCCAGTGGGAGATCTCCTGTGACTACATTAAAACGTGACGACAGGACGAGAAGAATAAAAAGATGAAAAAATGAAAGCAATGAAGAGAAAATGCAAATTAGAAAAAATGTTCCTACTTACCTCAGAATTCCGAGCTGATGTTGACTGCGGCGTCCTGTAAAGGATATGCAACTAACTTTGCAACTTGTTCCATGGCACGGAAGGGAGTCAACATTCGAATATATTCATGCCATCTGAAATTGCAATTTATGGAGGGGCATGATCACCCACGCCAGCCTGCAAGGCACTGGATCATGATGATGACGATGATGATGATGATGATGATGATGATGATGATGATGATGATGATGATGATGATGGTGATGATGATGATGATGATGATGATGATGATGATGATGATGATGATGATGATGATGATGATGATGATGATGATGATGATGATTAATGCCAGAGTTGGATAAGTATTTTACCATCTCGGTTGTTATCTTGTCAGGATCTGCAACCTTTCCTTGTTTCATGTTTCTAATAGTCTTCTCTACTTCAGCCTTTAATATGTTTGGTCCATCTTGAGTATTATTATTATGTCACAGAATAAATCTTCCGTGTATTATGTCCATATTTTTATTACATCGGTATTATCAATTATAAGTAATGAGTATTATTATACAAATAATGTTTTTCCTCTAATACAATCATTTCCTGTTATATTATTTTTCTTCTTTGTAAATCTTTTTTATATTTACATGCAGTCCTTTCGAGTTATGTTTTATTTCTGGATCCTCTATTTCTTTGCATATTTTTCGGCAACGACTCTTCTTCGGCAACGCTACACATGTGACGTATGGAAATTACTGACCTTAGAAGTGTCTAAGAATCACAAGCAGCTAAACAATGCTGGGGTTGATTATCAATCAATCAATCATGCGCCATGCCGGAAAGCGTGGACGGTCATGACTCGCCATTTCACTTGATCACCAGCGTCGTGGATCAGCTCAGTGTTCCTGTCTCGTCCATGGGATGATTATGACGTCCTGCATTTTACATGCCCCTGACTTTTATTGTTTAAAGATCGTTGCTTTATTTGTATTGTTACATTATATTCTATACATGTCAATCAATACAAGCGATTACTTTTTAAAATATATTGTATTGTTTAAGGAAATCATACATTGGCCAGGAGTCTTGCTACAGTGTCTACCAAAATGTCGACCAGATTGGTGTTAATTCTGTTGGTGTTGATGGCCTTGGCACAAGTGATCTATGTAAGTGTTTTTCAGAGATCAGGACGCATATATCTTAAATACACCCCGAGGAGAACAGAGCCTGGGGTAGTCAAAGAGATAATTACCTGGATGGTGTGTTCACATGGCTCAATGGAGACAAGAAACAATCGCTGACCCAAATCTCTAGTGATGTGTGAGATGACGAACTATGACCATCCACACTTATAGGTATGGCACATGATGATGATGAGGATATGTCCTGATGGTGATATCAAAGAACGGAACATGTCTAAATGTGCACATCACGTCAATGTTCTGAAGTGTGAGAACGTACATAAACATACGGGAACCCCCGTAGCCCCGTGGCCAGTCCCTAACCTGCCGACACAGTGATTATGGGTTCTAATTCGCATCGAGGCGGGTGTAAAAATAGGCCAGTGCTTCCCTCCCAGGTCGACGAAACCTGACAAGGGTACCAGTAAATATCTGAGGGGATAAAGGTGGTAAGTGTGGTGTTGTCTACGTCACCACCTCGCGTGCCGACTGGTGCATATAAACACCTGGGTTTAGCACCATATGTATATTTCGCCTTATGACACGTAAAAGGCTTAAGTTAATTTCAGACATTCAAGTCGTTAATTGTGCTTCCAACTTCACGACCAAAGGTGACCTCATAATTCTCCGTTCCTGTTCCAGTGAGTATCACACAAAATGCTCATCATTTTCCCATGTGAAATGTGGAACAGACAGTAGTCCCGACAAGCCAGCAACATGCACAGGCATATATGCATACGGCCGCTGTCAGAATGTTAACACAACAGTCTGCCACTAAATTTACAATTCATCGTCGATGGAAGCGGCATTCACTAGAAAACCAGCAGTTGCGCACACATTAATGCATAAGGCAAAGATCCTGCTAGTTTAACAACAGGCCGTCCCCCATTTTTCTGAATATGTTGTTAACAATACAAACAACCGCGGACAGATATCAAAGGATTCCACATGAAATCCACAGCTCACAGTGTCGCTCCAACTTAATAGCTAAGCGACAGAACCATGCACTACCAGTCCAACATGAGGAAAATGCGTCAGCATACCGTAGCGATAAGCAAACACACCCCAGAGACTTTAGCAGCTCAACATCCTATCCGCCATATTGATGTGGAAGACATTCAAATATTTAGGATCATGAATAACGTCGATGGAAACTGCATCAAAGAGATTAAGAACAAATTTGACCAACGGCAACTGCATTTTAAGAAATATTAAGATATGCAATCTCAATCTCTCTCTCTCTCTCTCTCTCTCTCTCTCTCTCTCTCTCTCTCTCTCTCTCTCTCTCTCTCTCTCTCTCTCTCTCTCTCTCTTTCTCTCTCTCTCTCTCTCCCTCTCTCTCTCTCTCTCTCTCTTTTGTTTTTTAATGTCCTGTTTAGAGGACACTGCAGTCAACACCAGCATTTTTCAGCTGCTGTTGATATCGTGGCAAGTTTTGAGTTCAATAGTTTGCCATTGCTTTCTGAACGACCGGCTCACATACCATTCCGTAAGAAACCAACGACACGCGATCCGCCGCCAAATCTCGCGCAGCTGTGTTTCGTACGTGGGTATACGGGATTACGAACAACGTCCTTAACACCTTCGCCAGGGATTAATGGAGAAAAATAGAACGTTTGCGCATTAAAATAAAGGTTGTATGTCGTTAGAATGCAACACTCTCATTTACATGCACTGGCGTTACATAAAAGAAGATTTGATATGAGAGCAAGAGAAAGCCCGAGAAGAAAATTGATTTACGACGTCAATGATATTATACAATAACATGAAATAACACTATCCAGTGTCACTCATCGGACACTTAAGGAATGTCAACTGTTCCTTCCCACGACGCTTGATGGTAAAAGTTGAAGATCATTCTAAGCTCTAATTATGTTACCCAAATATGTGTACTTTAAATGAAGCATATTCTCATTTGTTGATTTAAAAACGAGAAAAGATAGAGACAAATGAGAAACGAGTGTAGTGATGAAACTTATTGTTGACTTTATAGAAGTAAATGGTTCGGATTTTTAGCTAGAATGGAAGGAGGCCAACCAGCGACAAGGGCGTTCTACGTGAGATCGCCGTGACACACGGCGAGAGGACGACACAGGAAGAGTTAGTTACATGGAGTACAAAGACAATGAAGCAATTAAACATAACGTTAGTACAAGCAACACGACAAGAGGCACACACACAATTTCATCTGCCTCCTCTCTCCGACGCTTCACGACAAAAGCTTTAGGTCATAAGCAAAAGAAGAAGAAGATAATATCATTCATAAAAGCTGATCTTAGTTTTAACCGCATATTCAATTGTGTAATTGTTTAAACAGGGTTCCGTTCTACGGCCATACCATTTTCTGACATGTACACATTGAAAAATATTGTTTTTGGTGGTAATATTTAGTCAAACTTCAACAGTCAGATACAGTGTTTCAGTGTTTATTCTGTCACTGAAATTTAAATCTCCTGTTTGCCGTTGAACCGATCTATGAGTTGTGTTTATTATTGCTGCTAGTGTCTGTTGCTAGTTTACTCTTCCGGCTGTGTGTTGACCGTTGCTGTTGTTTTTGTTGTTGTAGCGACTAAGGTTGTTACAGCTTGCACTGTTTTATTGATACTGTTTGTGTTGTTGTTCTTGTAGTTCATGGTGTTGGTTTTTATTTTTATTTTTTTTGCAATTCTAATAAATTTACGTTAATACACACGCTTGCGTAGATCCAACAACACACACAAACAAACAAACACACACACACACACACAGAGTAAATAAAGAACCAGTTTTAAACGCCTTGAGGCGTGTTGTGGCACACACACACACACACACAAACACACATACACACGTTTACATATACATAAATACATATCGAAAGCCGTGCCTGTGCATGCCGGCCCTGTGATCATTGCTGTAACTTCGCATCCAGGAGAATTTGTAAAACAATGACCCGGACTTCAGGTCGGCCCCGCCTAAAACGGGCACAAATATTTCTGGGAAGTAAAAGCGACAGCATCATATTGACCACATCAGCCGTAAAGTTACGGTTGGTCGGTTGAGGGGGGCGCACCATATGTCCAATACGCCTCAAGGCGTTTAAAACTGGTTCTATATTTACTCTGTGTGTGTGTGTGTGTGTGTGTGTGTGTGTGTGTGTGTGTGTGTGTGTGTGTGTGTGTGTTTGTTTGTATGCGTGTGTTTTGTTTTTTGTTTTGTTTTTTGTTTGTTTGTTTGTTGTTGTTGTTTTTTTTTTTTTTTTGGGGGGGGGGGGGGGGATCTACAGAAGCATGTGTATTAACGTAAATTGAAACGCCTACCTCGTAATCAGCGCACCGGAAGTTTAAGAGTGGGCGTTCTTATGCGTTCGGTCACGTGGGATACACACACACACACATACACCCATACATACAGATATATATATATATATATATATATATATATATATATATATATATATATATATATATATATATATATATATATATATATATGTGCCGGCCTCACTGGTCTAGAGGTTACACGACTTTCTCCGTAATCTCGTATACTCTCGTAAGTAACGTGACGTTGCGCAAGAATCGGTAGCGGTTCTTTCCGCGTCGGTAACTTACAGGGTATGTGAGCCGGTCGCTCAGAAAGCAATGGCAAACTACTGAGCGTAATCTTGCCAAGAAATCAACAATCAGCTGAAAGATACTGATATTGACAGCGATGTCCTTTAAAGGATATGCGAACAAAACAATATATATATATACTAGCTGACCCTGCCCGGCTTCGCCCAGACCCTGGTGGGGAGCATCTCATTTAATTCATATAAGTAGTCATATAAGTTCTCGTTCCCGTTACCGACTGTCTGTCTGTCTGTCTGTCTGTCTGTCTGTCTGTCTGTCTGTCTGTTTGATCCGGCCCGGCATTGCCCAGCTCCTGGTGTGGAGCATCTCATTTAATTCATATAAGTAGTCATATAAGTTCCCGTTCCCGACTGTCTATCTGTCTGTCTATCTGTCTGCCTGACCCTGCCCGGCTTCGCCCAGTCCCTTGTGGGGAGCATCTCATTTAATTCATATAAGTAGTCATATAAGTTCTCGTTCCCGTTACCGACTATCTGTCTGTCTGTCTGTCTCTCCCTCCGTCTCTCCCTCCCTCCCTCTCTGTCTGTCCCTCTGTCTCTCCCTCCGTCCCTGTCTGTCTGTCTGTCTGTCTGTCTGTCTGTCTGTCTGTCCGTCCCTCCCTCCCTCTCTGTCTGTCTGTCTGTCTGCCTGTCTGTCTAATCATTTATTGGTTGCGGTTAGAACAACCTTAGATAAACGAAGACCAACTTACAAAAAGCATTAGAAAGAGCACTTGAAAGATCTTTACATCTTCCCCAACAATTAACTTGGGTACATGGAGCGGCGGCAGCAGCATCAGCAGAAGAAGGAAAAGGAGGAGTAGACAACTGCAGCGAAAAGGTGGGTCTGTCTATCTATCTGACCCGGCGTGGCTTCGCCCAGCTCCTGGCGGGTAGCGTCTCATTAAATTCATACAACAAAAAAAGTAACTTAAAAGAATGTCCTTCCACACACCATCCATTATTTTTAATGAAAACTCTTTCTAATCACCTGCATGACTACAGTAACTTCTTAAGCAAAAAAAGATGAGTTACAATGTTATGCATTGTGCATTATTTTTATGAACACTTTGAAAATGCCTTATAGATTGTATCATTATTTATTATAACTCATATGCCGGTACATAACTATGGACACAGAGTTTATAAATCTTTGAAAACGATGCCACAATATGACTATAAGTTATACAGAAAAGTTATGCCCCTTGAAATAACTTTTACAGAGTTAGGTCCCCTGAGATATATGAAATTATAATGAAAAATGAAAAATGAAATAATACTGAGTAAGCAGGCGATTTCACACTAAAAAAAATATCACAGTTGGCAGCTCTGGAATGAAAGGAAGGCGTGTAGAAAATTTCATCTCAATCGGATGGGCCGTTCGCGAACAAATAAAGGACATACATAGATACATACATTTGGACGGAGATTGCCTTTTATATATAAGATAAGCCAACGAGCGCTTGCCGACATAAACTAGGGGTATTGGGATGCTGCTACGTTGACAATCGTTGTGTAACGTACACTGACACACCGTGAACACAACTCAGAGTTAGAGAATGGCATCATGTATTGTTTCTCTGCGACACAACCACTGTTCGATTCAATGCTCTGTCTACACACAATATCTTCTACACACTTATCGTAGTACGGCCTGCTATCTAGGCTAACTGTTCATATACAATTGTACAGACACGACTCGTTAAACCCTACTTACACCAGTCCTGTTAGACATGGTCGCAGGCGCTTTCATTCACAGGCCGGCAACTTCTGCACACGACACGATTGGACTTCGTGCTGTAGAATGAACATGTCCAACCGCCTGGTCGCGGTAATGTATTTCTCAGCCATGGATACGCGCTTAAGATATCTAGCGTACAATCAGTTGCTTGCCATCGATGTCTCTCGACGTTTCATTACAACAGTGGAGACTAAGTTCTCGGCTCCCTGCCTGGTCATTCGATGTGTACCCAATGGTCTCCAGCTCTCCCACTGCCGTCTTTGTTTTCCCCTTTCTCGACCTTTCCGATCACGTGGCCTAAGCCTCGCAATTTTATTGGCCCTTAAGAATAACCGCTTCCCGGTGTATTTCTTTCCTCTGACCACCCATGACAATTCTTTCCACCGTTGTTCTACAGTAATTTACTCAACCAGACTTTACTTAACCAGACTCATGGCATATGCCCCCCTCCCATTTAAAAAATGTTCTAACATTTTTGGGTTCTACCTCATCTTTTCATCTGACATGGGTCGCCTTAGACGCACATGCCTGTCACCTGCTCGCACATATCTGTCTACTCCCTCATGCCTTAGAGCTTACTTATAAATTCCCTTTAACTTCCATCTGTGTTACGTTGATATTCTGCTATACCTCACACAAATTATATTGTCGGACTCGAATATCCGTCTATTCCCAAATAGACCTCGTGTGGCCTCAACTCCCTTTGTATTCGGCAGGTTGAGGACCAACCTAATATGAGTCCCAATGCCCCACCCAGGTCATTCCCATATGGTTCCTCATTTATACCTCGGTATAAGCAACTGACACCCTTCTCCAGCCCTTAAGCCCTGGGTGCAGGAACGTGTGTATTGCAGACATATCAATTCCACACCTATTTTGTATAAGCTCTTATCTTGCCCCTGAGTAATCTATGCTACGACTGTGGATCTCTTTGGTGCGGGTACATATGACTCTTGCATTTGTCTTGTCGACATGTGTGTGGGGTCGGCTGCCATTAGTTACTTTTTGCTATGATGTTCGCTTGTGCCCTATGGCTAGATATTCCCTTCACTTGCATTCTCTATTTGTCCATGGTATTCTTCCTACTGATTTTTTCCTAGTAGTGTTACTAATACCATGACCCTTATGTACATCTACTACCACGCCAAGGTACTTCATGTTGAAATATTATATGTACAAAGTACTACCACCTGGTACTACTATTAATGGCACTCCTAATAATACTACTACACTATCCTTGTGTTCTTTGTTAGATCTTCCCTTGTACTCTGTTCTCTCTCTCTCTCTCTCTCTCTCTCTCTCTCTCTCTCTCTCTCTCTATCTCTCTCCTCTCTCTCTCTCTCATCTCTCTCTCTCTCTCTCTCTTCCTCCTCTCTCTTTATCCTTTCATCGTTTGTCTTTTTTTCAAAATAGTGTTTAATATTTTTTAATGTACTCTGCCTCAAAACACGCATACTGGACCATCAACTGTTACATCTTTGCCCGTAAGCTTCTTGTATACAGGTGTGCAAGTATCCAGTTTGTGTTCAACATTGTTCTGCTGATTCTCATTCGCACAAATTCCTACTCTCAGTCTTCCCGTACCCTTTCTCTCGCTTCACTGTCACTCATCCTATTCTTATGTTATGTACATGTTTCCACAATCGCATAAGTTACTCCTACCAATTGTACCTGTCTGTCTCTCCAATATACAATATTGTCATAAAACCTGAATAGTATATAAAATTGGACTCACGTGTAATATTGCAAGCACTATTCTAACTTTCACTTGCATATCCTTATCCACTCTGTAACATCAATATGCATCACTGGTAGTAGTGTCTCAGTTAACATTTTTCTTTCATTTTCTTTAAGCCTATGGATGTCATCTCTGATTTATCGTGGTGTTAGACCCACTATCAACCATTATGCTTTCGCAGATGTCGATTCTTCTTTTCTCCCTTTGCGATCATTTATCAGTTTCTACCAATATGTCATTTTATACGTTCTGTGTTACATTCAGGTAATAGTATAACCAATAACGTTATAATTATTGTTACAATCACGTGCATACCGTTGAATATATATGACATGATGGTTACGTTCGTGCTAATTAATGCACTGATGTTTATGCGTGTACTTATAAGACAATAAAATGATGTTCCTATTTATATCTATATGTTTATGAGTTTTGTTAATTGAATGTTTGTGAATGGTATTAACTATTACTCCCTTAATTGGTTTTGGCTGGTATATGTCTTCTCTGACTGTATCTTCTAACATTCAGATTCTCAATCTTCACTTGAATCTGCCCGTCTCAGCCCCTTTAGTCAGCTAGTGAGGTAACATCTTTGAGGTACCTTTGACACTATCTCTTCTGCTCGATTATTTATACTCCTCGTCTGCCTGAAATTAATAAAAGTCTTTGGGTGTGTGTGTATATATATATATATATATATATATATATATATATATATATATATATATATATATATATATATATATATATATATATATATCCATATATACATATGCATATCTACACATTTACAATTGCATATTATATTACAGCAATCATATATCAAATTTCCTACATTTACATGTTGTTATCCTGGTCAGTACTCCAGAGTGATACACACTTGACCAGTCACCTTGTATGAACGCATGGTTTCTTCGATGATACTATAACATGGATTTCCAGCTGATGGTATTAGAGTATGCCATAGTGTACCCTCGGGATTCTGTCCCATTTTCTTAGCATATTATTCTGTCCTATAGCAGGTGTGACGTTTCTTAGACCATGACTTGGCTAGCATCCGCAGATCTAATATATCTTTTCCAATCACACTATTATGTCACTTCAATCAACATTTTACTTATCCAGGTATTTATTCTCCTAAAACAACTATATCAATACCAATCACATATCTAACCTTTATACAATCTATACAGTATCTAAAATATACATATCTATACTTACATTCTATCACAGCAATTACATGTCAAGTCGTTCATATATGTCTAATGTCTTTCTATAGTGTACTCAA
Source organism: Cepaea nemoralis (assembly GCA_014155875.1). Classification (NCBI taxonomy): domain Eukaryota; kingdom Metazoa; phylum Mollusca; class Gastropoda; order Stylommatophora; family Helicidae; genus Cepaea; species Cepaea nemoralis. The sequence continues at coordinate 93,209 of JACEFZ010018696.1, read as the reverse complement.
TACATATGCAAGGTTGTTATCTTTGCCTGGTATGTGGCAAATATCAAAGTCATAGTCCTGCAGAAGTAAGGACCACCTGTGTATCCGAGAGTTTTTGGGATGGCCCTCTTTGAATACCTTTAGTGGTTTATTATCAGACAATACTATGAACTTTTTCCCCAACAAATATTTGGAGAATTTCTTGACACTTTCAACCAGCGCTTAGGCTTCCAGGTCAGTGATGGAATAGTTCTTTTGGGTATCTGTAAGTTTCCTACTAGAGTAGAGTATGGGGTGTAATCGTCCCTGATGGTACTGTAGCGGGATAGCGGAGATTGCATAGGAGCTCGCATCAGTTTGAAGAATGAAGTCTTTTGAGATGTCTGGAAGTTTTAAGATAGGTTGTCTACTGAAGAGTGTCTTAATTTCCTCCAATAGTCTGCTGTGTTTGTCTGTCCAGTTTACCTTTGGCGGTTGACCTTTCTTCAGCAGTTCGGAGAAAGTTGCAGTCATATCGGCGAAGTTCGGTATGAACTTCTGATAATAGTTAATAAGTCCTAACGCGCTTCTAACCTCTTTCTTTGTGGTGGGAGCTTTAATTTGCAAAATCTTTGTAACCACAGTAGGGTAGGTTTTTCGAAACCCGTTGGAGATTCTTTGTCCAAGGAACTGCACTTCTGAATAACCTATTTCGATCTTACTGGGTTTAGCTTTCAGCCCGTGGTCTTGAATTCTCTGAAACACCTGCTCCATCACCTCGGTGTGTTTATCTATATTAGTAGTATGGATGCATATATCGTCCATATACGTGGCTACATTTCCGATGCCTTTCAGTAGCCTGCGCATCATTCAAATGAGTGTGCTTGGTGCGTTCCGTAAACCAAAAGGCATTTAGGCCCATTCATAAAGGCCTAATGGTGTGGCGAAAACCGTGATATGCATGGACTTTTCTTCCATAGGGATTTGCCAATATCTCTTGGTTAAATGGATTTTGGAGAAAATTTGTGATTTGGCCATGCGGTCAATGAGATCGTCAATGTTCGGCATGGGTTCCGCATCTAGGAGGGTTAATGCGTTGATCTTTCTATAGCAAACGCATATCCTCAGGGTTTTATCTGTTTTCTTTACTATGACCAACGGTGAGCAGTAATTTGAAGTGGATTTCCTAATGATACCACACTGGTCAAGGTCAGATATTTTAGATGTTACTTTCTCAAGGAAGTGAACCGGAATAGGATACGGTTTCATCCTTAATGGCACATCAGATAAAGCGTGATTTTATGAGTTATGAGATCATTTCTTCTAGGTTTGTTGGAAAATATGAGTCTAAATTTCAATATAGACCTTTCAAGTTTGGCTTTGTCTTGTTTTACTAATTTCGGATTTAGCTGTATTCCTTTCCATTTGTCATCGTCCCTAACGTCCGGTATTGTAATGTCATCCCCAACTGCGTCGTTTTGCTGTTCATTAATGACCCAGCATCCAGATGCAGTTCTAGGTTTCCCCCCTTGTTCTACTGTTACTGTCTCGTCCGTCTTTCTGTCTACGAACGGTTTCAGTATATTGATGTGGTAGATCTTTTTCGTATTGCCCACCTGCACCTGATAATCTACATCACTAATTCGCTGCAATACTTGGAATGGTCCCTGCCATGATATAATGAGGGAGTCTCTGGGGTCTGGGAGGAGCAACAAGACTTTATCTTCTTCTTTCAAGACTAATGTCTTGGCCTTCCGGTTGTCATACTGTCTATATTTCTGTCCAGCGATCTGCAATGCCTCTCTTGCCACTTGACGTGCCGTGACTAATTTCTCCTTTAGGTTTGTCACCATGTCGTTTGCCTCCCTTTTCAGGGTGTCATGTACTTTGCCTGTGAGCAAATCGTTCCACAGTAGCAATGGACCTCTTGGGTTTGTCCCGTACACTAACTCGAATGGGGAGAATCCTGTGCTTGCTTGTGGTACCTGTCGGTATGCAAACAGAACTGCTAGGAGCATCACATCCCAGTGTTTTTGGCGTTTCGCCGTGACTTTGGCCAGAGTACGTTTCAGTACCCCATTAAAGTTCTCATTCACTCCATTGGTCATGGGATGGTATGGGGAGCTGAATGATTGCCTTATCCCAATTAACTTCATTGCGCACTATGTGGCTTCTGAGATGAACTGGGTACCCCTATCCGATAGGATGCATGATGGGAATCCTATTCTACTGAATATGAGGAGGAACGCTTCTACGATGGATCTAGATGATATGGATTTCAAGGGAATCGCTTCTGGCCATCGTGTGCATAGGTCAGTCATCGTTAGGATGTACTTAAACCCTCGGTCCGTTGTCGTATTGAGGGGTCCCACAATGTCGACGGCTATCTTTTTCGAACGGTCTAGAAGCCAAGTCAGTTTCCTGGATTTTAGCCTTTGGGTGCCTTCCTTTTTGTGAGGTTCGTTGGCATAGTTCACATGATCGGACATGGTTTCTGACATCCTTACAATAGCCTGGCCAGTAGAACTGAGATAATAATCTCTGTCTAGTCCTGGCCATCCCCATATGGCCTGAAAATGGGGAGTCGTGTGCTAATTTCAGCGCGTTGCTGTAATGATGTAACGGCAGCATGGTTTGTGAGAGAAGCGTTGCATCTTTGCTATACTCTCTCATGAGGACGTTATTTTCTATTACAAATGAACACTTACCCTCTTTAGATTGTTTAGGTGGGTGGTTTTCCCGCTGAAAACACGTTCGCAGCGTCTTGTCGTCTCTTTGTTATTTTGCAAAGTCGTCGGTATGGATGCCTGGGACCAGTCTATTGTCTGTCTGGTTAACCTGAGGTATGACCACATTATCTTCTTTCTTGTCTTTCTTACTTTGCTGTCTGGTAATCGCATTGCCATGTGCCCTACTATAATCCCATGTCCGGGCTTCCTCTTCCGTACAATCTTTTTCCCCCGGTATGTTATCTATCATAAGTCTTGCACATGGACTAGGTCATACCGCCACTCGTATTCTCCCTTCATAGTATGGGCAGGATATATGAACCCATGCTAAAGCATACTTTTCACGTGTACCGCCGAAGGTGCGGCATGTCACACTATCTCCAGTGTATTCACTGTTTTGTACCAGAATCTGATCCACACCTACTATTGACGCCCCAGTAACTCTAACGCAGGTTGTCAGCTTTCCGTTCACGAGTGCTTTGTGGACTTTCAAAGTCCCGTTGTGAATGTTGCTCGCATTCGCCTCTCTTGTAACCATTGTATGACTACACGTAGGGTTACCGATCTCTTGTCTATTATTTACGTCTGTCGCTATGTCTCCTATGTTTGTCTTTTGGTCATGTTCTTCTTCCCTACTAGCCGTAGCATATGCCCAGTTAGTATCTTTAGTCAGTTTGCTCAGTCTACACTTTCTGGCTACGTGGCCCAAGCTGTTACAGACCCAACATTTTAGACTGTTTATGTAGTCTGTGTACCTAATGACTATACTGAAAGAAAGGTTTTTGATGTACGAGTTGTACTTAGGGTTTCTATCACACATTTCACGAGACCTATGTTGACGACCACAATATGTACATTCACTTACTGGTCCTGTTCGAGCTACTTTCGCTGGTCTCTGTAGAGCTGGTCTATATTGAGTAGTTCGGTGATCTCTACTCTTGGATCTATTCTGATAGTCTCTGTCTTGGTTATCATTCTACTTCTGAAGTTCTGTCCTAAGCTCTTTCACTGTCAACCCACACTTCACACCTAAAGCTATGAAGTCTGACCATGTAGGCATGGTTATATGATGCATCTACTAAGTGGTATATCTATTACTATCTGTACCCACAAATCTTTTAGTCAGTGTTGCTGCTGACCTTGTTCTGGCAAGGCTCATCATGTGATGGTTTTGCTGCAATACTGTTTAAATTCTATTAACACTACAGACCAATCAACTGTACCTACCGAAGGTTAATTAAATAACATAATCTCTGTGGAAGAACAATCTAATTCATCAGGGTGATTGAACAATATCATACAAAGGTGTCTGATAGCTCTCTGTTATCGAGCAGTTCACATACAAAATTAGTTGGAATTAACTTGCCCTGTATATATCCAGCGATGATGTTTCAAGTGACTTGGTCCCGATGTTCTGCTCAACGTCCGCTTGCTTCCGGATTTGATACACATCAGTGTTGTCGTCCCCATTCCACTCACAAGTTGACATGAATAAACTTGGTCGTCAGGTGCAGCTCCGCACCAGCGGTGTATATATCTCCTAGAATACTACTCCCTGTCCTGGAACACCTTTCTGAAACAGATACTAATTTTGACATGATTAGTCTATGAAGGCACCATAGATGACCTTGTGTTGTTATTCTTGATGTTTGTGGTGGTGTCACTTATACACCCTCTGTCGTTAATTACAAATACTATTAGGTAGCACAGTGGCCTCTGTTGTTTGTAATTAATGTGCTTGTCCTATTATCTTGTTGGTGTACATAGCCTTAACTGTTTATGTCTTATTGAAGAATCTGTAGCTGATGACACATCTTGTTGCCTGTCATGCTAACCACTCCTTTTTGCAACTTCACATAGTTAGTGTCGGCGCACATCATTTGGTGTAATATTTTGAATAATTTGTAATAGTCTGAAGTTAGCAATCATTTACTGAGCTATTGACGTTGACTATCGCTCACTGTGGGTTAGATTGCCATTTGCCTCAATTTTGCCGAGTTCTTTTGAAGGACGTAGACCCCAAGTTGCCAACGAGCGCCTGCCGACATAAACTAGGGGTATTGGGATGCTGCTTTGTTGACAATCATTGTGTAACGTACATTGAAACACCGTGAACACAACTCATTGCCTCAGAGTTGTAGAATGGCATCATGTATTGTTTCTCTGCGACACAACCACTGTTCGATTCAATGTTCTGTCTACACACAATATCTTCTACACACTTATCGTAGTACGGCCTGCTATCTAGGCTAACTGTTCATATACAATTGTACACTTCACTTCTTTTTAAATACAATTGTACACACACGACTCGTTAAACCCTACTTACACCAGTCCTGTTAGACATGGCCGCAGGCGCTTTCATTCACAGGCCGGCAACTTCTGCGCACGACACAATTGGACTTCGTGATGTAGAATGAACATGTCCAACCGCCTGCTCGCGGTAATGTATTTCTCAGTCATGGGTACGCGCTTAAGATATCTAGCATACAATCAGTTGCTTGCCGTCGATGTCTCTCGACGTTTCATTACGACAGTGGAGACTAAGTTCTCGGCTCAATGCCGGGTCATTCGATGTATACCCAATGGTCTCCAGCTCTCCCACCGCCGTCTTTGTTTTCCCCTCTTTCGACCTTTCCAATCACGTGGCCTAAGCCTCGCAATTTTATTGGCCCTTACGAATAACCGCTTCCCGGTGTATATCTTTCCTCTGACCACCCATGACAATTTATCCTACCGTTGTTCTACAGTAATTTACTCAACCAGACTTTACTTAACCAGACTCATGGCAATATATATATATATATATATATATATATATATATATATATATATATATATATATATATATATATATATATATATATATATATATATATATATATATATATATATATATATATATACACATAATCGATAACACTCAAAAGCAGTTTGACTCTGTTGTATATTAATGACAACATGACCTTCTCAAAGAGCATAATTAACCTTATCGTATTGCTCTGTTGCAGGGTATTATGTGTGTGCCTATGGGTGGAGCCTGTTACATGGATTTCGAATGCTGCGATCGTAATCTCTATACTTGTCAAAATCACCAGTGTTTACCGCCATTCAGAATGTAGGTGAAAGTACGTGAATTATCACCTTGAGTAACAGATTCTTAAAATTAAAATAACAAGTTACTTCTAGACTTAACCATGAACTAAAAACAGAACTGATTGTAAAATTATGTAGTTTGAACATACCTACATATAAACCTTACAACAACCACATATTCAAAAACAGACAGTGGGGTCAACATCTTGTGCCACTGATTTTTTTTTTCGTTCACATATCCTTTACAGGACATCGCTGTCAACATCAGCATCTCTCATCTGATTGTTGATTTCTTGGCAAGATTACGCTCAGTAGTTTGCCACTGCTTTCTGAGCGACCGGTTCACATACCCCATAAGTTACCAACGCGTCGAGAACCGCTACCGATTCTCGCGCAGGTTACGTTCCTCATGTGGATATACGGGATTACGGCGAAAAACGTTAAGCCCTAGGCCAGGGAGACATAGAAGATCAAATAATACTGCCACCTCGTTTGAATGCAACACACTCATTTACCACCTATGGCGTTAACCAAAAAAGATCTGATATTAGAGCAAGAGGACGCCCGAGAAGACAATAAATTTACAATATCAACAACATTGTACAGTCACATGGAATGGCCTTTTTCTGTGCCACTCATAGGCTACCGACGAATGTCAATTATTCCACCTCACGACGCTTGATAGCAAAAGTGGCAGATGATGATGATGATGATTCGTCTCATTATGTTACCAGATCTGTGTACTGAAAATGGGTCGTATGCTCATGTGTTACAAAAAGAAAAGAAAACATGAACAACGAAAAAGGATATAAAAACAATGATAAACTAATAACGAGTGTTGTGATAACACCTGTGACTGATATATTAGAACGCAAAAAGAACTAAATAGTTCGGTCCTTTAGCTGGAAGGGAGGAAGGTCAACCAGTGGCTTAAGCATTCTACATGAGCACATCGTCACACAAGGCGAGAGGGGAAACCAGGAAGACTTAGCTAAATGGAATTGCTTGCTTGCGTTCGCTGGCTGTGAACTCCAGCGTGAAGTCCTGTAAGTCGGATGAAGACATCCTGTTTTCCAACATCAGTGTGATGTCATACCGGACTGAGGTGTGCGTGAGTATCCGTTGTCCCATGTCTAGCTTATTGGTGTGCAGACTTGTGGTTCCTCGCCGTGCAGGCAGATACTCTCCGACATGGGAAGAATCAGCAATCCTACTACGTTAGCCAGGACCCCGAATGGACGCACGTCTAGGACGTGTTAGTAGGTCTTGGCCAGTATAAAACCTGGTCCTGGTGCCTTGGAAACGCCTCTGCGTCCCGTTCAATGGAGTTAAAAAGAAATTTAAGAAATCAAATATGACGTTAGTACAAGCAACGCAACAAGAGAAACACAGAAAATTGCATCTGCCTCCATTCTGCGACACTGCACGGCAAAAGCAGTAGAACAGAAGAATAGGAAGAAGAAGATATCATACATTAAACCTGACATTTGTTTTACCCACATACTCAATTGTGTAAGTACTTTAAAAAGCGATGCTTTCCACAGTCACATCATACGCTGAAATATAAACAAGAAATCAATGGCAAACTACTGAACGTAACACTTGCCTAGTACACCAACAGCAGCATGAAAATGCTGGTGTTGACTGCAACGTCCCGTAAGGGATACGCAACAACAACAACAACAACAAAAATATATATATATATATATATATATATATATATATATATATATATATATATATATATATATATATATATATATATATATATATTTGGGGGAGTCAACATTTAATCGATCTTGAAAAGTCAGATAAAGGGTCTATACTGTCCCTGAAATAAACATTTCTTATCTACCCGTGAGCGGATCTAAGTGGTTTTTTTTTAAAATTGTTACTGCTTGTGTCTATTGTTATTTTACTCTTGCGGCTGTTGTTGTTGTTGTTGTTATTGCTGCTGCTGCTGCCACCGCTGCTGCTGCTGCTGCTGTTGCATCGACTACAGTTGTAAAGGTTTGTACTCTTGAATCGTTATTGGCGTTATTGTTGTTAATCGAGCTTTTGTAATCTCATTAGATTAAAATTATTGCTACAGATAAATCAATATATATATATATATATATATATATATATATATATATATATATATATATATATATATATATATATATATATATATATATATATATATATATATATATATATATATATATATATATATATATATATATATGATGGTGTTTCCACCTTGTCGTGGTGGGGGAGCTTGAGTTTCTCAATGACCCTGAGAGCTATGCCGGCGGTAGTGTAGCTACCAGCAGGGCCTCCCAAGCCGGACAGGTCAAAGGGTAGAGAACAGACAAAGAGAAACACCCTGGTCCTCCAGGTTGGGGGTTGAAGCGTGGGGTTAACATCCCCACCTTTGTAAAAACCTTTCTTTGTTACGAAACAAATACATGAGCCTCGATATCGGACTGACTTATCTGGACAACGACCTTGGAACGTTAAAGGACTTTTGAGATTTGGAACATGGAATGTACGGACACTATATCGAGCTGGAGCGGCCGAAGAACTAACCCGGGAGCTGGTTGAATATCAAATGGGTATAACAGCAATTCAAGAAATAAGGTGGCCAGGAGAGGGTACTTTAGAGCAAAATGGAATGATTATAATATATGGAGGAAACACCCAAAATAAACATGAATTAGGAACAGGATTTGTCATCAAAAAAGAGTTATGGGGGAACGTTTTAAACTTTAAAGCTTTTAATGACAGGATTAGTAAATTACGAATAAAAGGTAAATGGAAAAATATAACGATGATTAATGTACATGCACCTACTGAAGAGAAAGAAGATGATATTAAAGAAGACTTTTATAATGATCTGGAAGATGTCATAGAAGAAACCCCCAAACAGGACATCCTGATTGTGCTGGGAGACTTCAATGCAAAAATAGGTAGAGAGCAAACTAATAAAAAAGTGGCCGGTATGGAAAGCCTACATACAACTTCAAATGATAATGGATGGAGAGTCATCAACCTGGCAGAAGCCAAAGGACTGCAGATTAGCAGTTCCAGACTACAAAGAAAGGATATACACAAACAAACTTGGAAATCATGTGACAAGAGAACCTATAATCAAATAGATCACATTTTAATTAACAACAGAAATGCATCAAACATACAGCAAGTCAGAAGTTATAGAGGAGCTGAGTGCCACAGTGACCACTTCCTCGTTGGAGCAAAATTTAAAATAAAACTTAAGAGAGCTTTCTATACTAAATTACAAAGATTACACCCAACATATAACAGAGAAAAACTACAAGACATTACAGTCAAAGAGAAATTTACAGATGAAATAAAATGTAAACTTGAAACTCTGCAAAACCCTTCGGAGGAAAGCGTTGACCAAACTTGGTTGAACATCAAGAATACAATTCAATCTACCGCAGAAGAATGTCTCGGTGTGTTAACCACGCATAGAAAGAACAGATGGTTCAATCAAAAATGTGAAGAAGCAGTCATTAGGAAGAAGAATGCCAGACATGTATGGTTAAATGACATCAATAACATCCAAAAGGAAGAGCATTATAGAAATGAATGTAAAGAGGCTACAAAAATAGTCAGACAGCAGAAGCGAGAATATATGAGTAATATAATCAAAGATATGGAAACTAATCACCAGAAAAATGAATCCAGAAAATTTTTTAAAGAACTGAAGTCAATGAAACGAGGGCACCAACAAAACACATATGGTTTAAAAGACAAAAATGGGAATATGATAAATACCAATGAGGAAATGTGCAACACATGGAAAGAATATTTTATTGAATTACTAAATTGTGAAGCTCCAAGTAACATTTTCCCACAGGAAGAGGTTCTAACATGCGAACCACAAATTGAAGAACCTACATTTGAAGAAATCCTATATGTAATCACACGACTTAAAAACAATAAGGCAACTGGGACTGATGGAATTGCTGCTGAATTTATAAAGGCAGGTGGCCATGCATTACATCTAAAGCTATACGAACTAATAATAAAAATCTGGAGGACAGAAGAATTACCCCATGACTGGAAAGAGTCATTATTGATACCTATCTTTAAGAAAGGAGACAAGTTCCAATGTGGAAATTATAGAGGAATATCACTACTGTCCACAAGCTATAAGATACTATCCGCAGTATTACTAAATAGACTAAAACCATATTCAGAAGACATATTAGGTGACTACCAGGCGGGTTTTAGACAAAACAGATCAACAATAGATCAGATATTTATCTTACGACAAATAGCCGAGAAACATTGGGAATATAAAAGAGATCTACATAACATTTTTGTGGATTTTAAAAAGGCTTATGATAGTGTCCATAGGAATAGTCTATGGAATGCTATGCAGGAATTTGGAATACCAAGGAAGTTAATCAACATGACCAGACTATGCATGGAAGATACTTATAATATAGTAACATATAAAGGCAGGAAATCAGACCCCTTCCAAATAACATCTGGCTTGAAACAGGGTGATGCACTATCGCCGCTACTCTTCAATCTGGCTCTAGAGAAAGTTGTAAGGAAGATAAAGGAGGAATGTGATATTGGAGGAACATCCAAGCTGCTTGGTTATGCAGATGATATAGATATTATAGGGCAAAGTGAACAAAAGACATTGGAAATATTGACTCACTTAAAGGAAAAAGCCCAACAGATGGGGCTGGTTATCAACCAAGATAAGACAGAATATATGGTAATTTCAAGAGACGGAATGGCTAAAAACTCTGGCCACATACAAATAGATAATATGACCATTAAAAGAACGGAAACATACAAATACCTGGGTACAATCTTCAACTGCTCCAACATCATAAGGGAAGAAATACAAACTAGAATCAACTCTGGAAATAAGATATACTATGCACTACAACATCTACTAAAATCAAAGGCGCTATCTCGTAACACCAAAATCACAATATACAAAACACTGATCAGACCAGTTGTGCTGTATGGCTCTGAAACCTGGAGTACAACGAAAGGAGACGAAGCCTTGTTACAAACCTTTGAGAACAAAATTTTAAGACGCATCTTTGGACCCATTAGGGATACACAAAGTGGAGAGTGGAAAAGAAGAAGTAACAAAGACATTTATGATCTGTTTAAGTCCCCGCTAATCACTGGTATCATGAAGGCTAATATACTACAATGGCTGGGGCATATAGAAAGAATGGAAGATAATAGGGAAACAAAACTCGCTTACACTCAGGAAATAAATGACCGTAGACCCCGAGGTAGACCAAGAAGGCGGTGGAGAGATAATACATGTACAGACCTACAAGCACTTGGAATCAACGACTGGCAAGAGAAGGTCCACCAGAGAGACGAATGGAGACGGATTGTATGTGCAGCAAAGAACCTCAATGGCTCGGAAAGCTGAAGAAGAAGAAGAAGAAGAAGAAGAAGAAGAAGAAGAAGAAGAAGAAGAAGAAGAAGAAGAAGAAGAAGAAGAAGAAGAAGAAGAAGAAGAAGAAGAAGAAGAAGAAGAAGAAGAAGAAGAAGAAGAAGAAGAAGAAGAAGAAGAAGAAGAAGAAGAAGAAGAAGAAGAAGAAGATATATATATATATATATATATATATATATCACATCCCTATCAACAGAAGCTTTCGATATCCCATAAAGGTCGCAAAAACTAGCAAATACAGGCTGCTATAGTGACCATAGATTCGGCATAAGCAATATGTTTTTTTTTTTAAGGTTGCATATCCCTTACAGGACGTTGCAGTCAACACCGGCATTTTTCAGCTGCTGTTGATGTATTAGACAATAGTACGCTCAGTAGTTTGCCATTGCTTTCTGAGTGACCGGCTCACATACCCCGTAAGTTACCAACCCGGCAAGAACCGCTACCGATTCTTGCGCAGCTTACGTTACTCACAAGAATATACGGGATTACGGAGAAAGACGTTAACTCCTAGGCCAGGAGTTCACTACTCCAGTAGGGTTTATAATGTGTACGGGCTCCTCTTGGTACTGTTTCTCGTGCTGCCTGTGTATGCATTTCCCAAACTCTTCGACTACTTCATTTATGTATGCTGGTGCGATACTTGTATATTGCCCAGTCTGCTTTCTTGTAGTTCTACCTCGAGATGGTGCTGCCCTCACTTACAAGCTCATTTTCTACAGTTAGAAAGACTGAATCGATGGCCAATGTCACCAAGTTATTTCCCAACAATTCGTGTAATGTTCCACTCCAGATCTGGTGAATGAAAAGTCAGGTCAGGTGTAGTTGTAGTGTGCCATGATCTCGAGTAGAAAGTATGTGGGTCGACGGCTTGTTAGTCAAGATGAATCTATTCTCATCATGCCAGTCTGCCAGTCTCTCTCTTCTCTGGTCCATGTGATCATAGCCCCAACTCTGTGAGTGGCTGTTGAAATCGCCACACACAATCATTTCTTTTCTTTTAATGGTAGTGTGTCCAGTGCCTGTGGATGGACACTTGGACAGTATTAATTAATTAGATGTAGGTCTGTATTGCCTTTCTTAAGTTTAAGTGTTTGATACTCAGCCCCTTCCATGTACACTTCAATTTGAGAAATAATCATGTTATTTTTAAGGGTCAGTGTCCCACCCTTTCGCCTGTCCTTTCGGTCAGATCGGTAACACTGGTAGCCTCTGATGTTAAAGGCTATACCTTTGTTGAAGTGAGTTTCTTGTAAGAAAGAGAGTGCTAAAATGCCATATAGAACCAGTTTTGCTGTATGGCAGCGAATCTTGGAATGTAAATGAACAAATTAGGAAGAACTTAGAATCAACAGAGATGTGGTTTTTAAGAAGAATGTTGCGAATACCTTGGACTGCCAGAGCAACTAACAACGATTGCCTGAAAGAGGCTAATGAAACTAGAACACTATACACAACAATAGGAAAGAGACAAACAACTTTCTTTGGTCATGTGATGAAGAAGAGAGGCATTGGAGAACATTGTGACAACTGTGTGTGGCACTGGAAAGATCGAGGGGAAGAGAGGCAGAGGCAGACCATGAGAAATGATGCTGGACGGATTGAGACGGTGGCATGGAGGAATATCATCAGCAGAGTTGATCTAGAACACCAAAGACCGAGATCTGTGGAGAGCCATGAACGCCTACGCCAGCCGGCAGGGCACTTGATCATGATAATGAGTTTCCTGCAAGCAACATACGCTGACTTTTTCTTGTTCCATGATGTGTTCCCTTTTCTATTTTGTTGTTGCTGATTCCCTCCACATTCCAGTGCATTATTTTTAGTCTTTGTTTGGCCAAAATTAGGAGGGTACTAATCAGAGATTTGCGGATGATGCTGCGATTACGACCCACTCTGAGGAAGAATTACAACATCTACTATCTGCATTCTCCCATGCTTGTTCTGAATTTGGTTTAACAATTAACAAAAAGA
>JACEFZ010018696.1:0-72500 GCA_014155875.1 Cepaea nemoralis | reverse complement strand
TTTATGCAATACAAACAAACAAACAATCAGTTACACTTGGTGAGTAAGGGAGTTGGGTAATTCACCCTGTAACTGTATGATCTAATGTCAGGTGCTAAATCTCCAGAAGTCTAGTCCGCCATCTGCCATGTCAGTACAGGACCTTGTATACACACTGGAGCATGAAGCATACAGCTCTTGGTGCTAGGCCCACACTTGTCTAGACCAATCGGCGTTCGGAGGCTGATGGGATAAATAGTGCTAGACCCACGCTTGTATAGAACAATCGGCGTTCGGTGGCTGATGGGATAAATAGTGCTAGACCGACACTTGTATAGACCAATCGGCGTTCGGTGGCTGATGGGTTAAATAGTGCTAAAACCACACTTGTATAGAGCAATCGACACGTGGTGGCTGATGGGATAAATAGTGCTAGACCCACACTTGTATAGAACAATCGGCGCTCGGTGGCTGATGGGATAAATAGTGCTAGACCGACACTTGTATAGACCAATCGGCGTTCGGTGGCTGATGGGTTAAATAGTGCTAAAACCACACTTGTATAGAGCAATCGACACGTGGTGGCTGATGGGATAAATAGTGCTAGACCCACACTTGTATAGAACAATCGGCGCTCGGTGGCTGATGGGATAAATATCACGCCCGTCGCTTTTACTTTCCATAATATTCCCTGGTAGCCATTACAGGCTAGACTCGGCTGGGATCCCGGGTCAACACACGTCACAATGGGGTCTGGAACACGTGATAACGGGGATGGCAGTCACATGAGCTAACCACTGCGTCACCCAGGCTGGCAGAGACGTGATCTAATCACTGCCTCACGAAGTTTGGTAGTCACGTGAGCTAACCACTGCGTCACCGAGGCTGGCAGTCGCGTGAGCTAATCGCTGCGTCACCCAGGGTGGCAGTCACGTGAGCTAACCACTACATCACTGAGGCTTTCAGAGTTCTGAGTGCAATAATGGACATACCAATTGACATGAACCAACCCAGTGCGATATGTCGAATGTTGCGCCATTTATCCCTTACAACATACGCACAAACACATACATACACACGCACATATAGACACACAAATACATTCACAAAACTCGCACACACAAACACGCACGCGCGCGCACACACACACACACACACACACACAGATATACACACATACAAACACACGTCAACACATACGCCCACATATACAAACACACACATGCACACACACAATTACACACACACACACTTACACACCGCACACAAACGCATGTGTCTTGTTAAAATAACTTGGACATGTGGGTGGGAAAATGCAAGGACCCACCTGGAGGTCTGAAGCAGGGTTGCCAGATTGTCCTTTTTAACGCCAAATCTGATAAATCTGGCTTTTTACAACCGGTTTGAAGACAAAATATCAGTTTGGCGTTTTTTTTTGGCTTTTTGTGGCTTTTTTAAACATTTGTAATGGCATAATAATTAGCTATAAATGTCTCTTTTGTTTTAAATGGTCAACTGAATTGTTATCTTGTTTTACAACTTTTGATACTTCAATTTTACTTCACCGCAACAAAGAACACTGTCGTCGACAGTGAGGGCCCTACGGGCCCAAAAACTAAAATAAAACATCCATCGATCGGTCTAGCAGTCCACCGAACACTAAACCGGAAAATGATTGCCGGACCGATGCAAATGAGGCTCGAAGGGATTCTTCTTTGTTTGCGGTTGTTTGCGGTGAATTAAAATTGAAGTACCAAACCTTTTAGCTAAAACAAATGCAAAACAATATGCTTACCTTTACTGCTTTTGGTTCATTCTCGAGAACGAACGTAACAACTAACAAGTATTAAACACGTATGGTTTTCGTACTGTTTGTACTGTTCTATGCGTAATCACGCACTGCGCAGCCACCTTATTGTTCAGTTAAGTTTTCACATTCATTATATCTTTATGGCAAGTATTTATTATTATTGAGCGCATTATCATGCCAAAGTGGAAACCATCTTATGATACTAATTGGAAATACAATGATCAATGGGAAAAGACATTTGTGTGGCTCAAGAAATCCACTGATGGTTCTGAATCGGCATATTGCAAATGGTGCCGGTGTAATATTGCTCCAAGACTTTCAAATCTCGCAAATAATGAAACAACAGAAAAACACAAGCGGAGCGCACCATTTTCTTCACAAAAAACACTTTTAGTGATGAAAATAATTAAGAAAATTGATAAATCCAAATTAGCAGAGTTACAAATTGCTGTTAGCATGGCCTGTCATAGTGCCATACGCACCATCGATCACTTAGGTGAATCACTTAGGTGAAATAATGGTAGCCCATGGATGTGGCAGCACTCTTGGTCAGATAAAATGGCACTGTACGAAATGCATATCACTAATAAGAAATGTTATTTCACCATCTTTAAAATCTCATCTAATTCTAGATCTGATAAACAAGAAGTATACACTCATCATTGAAGAGTCCACTAATGTCTCGACCCAAAAGTATTTGTGCATTTTAGTTAGATACCTCAGCGATAAAAGAAATGAAATTACTACTAGTTTTCTAGGTTTGGTTCCAGTTCAGAAGGCTACAGGAGAGAATATATTTAATTTAATTAACAATGAAATTGAAAAATGAAATCAAACATTAAGAAATTGCGTTGGTTTTGCAACAGATGGTGCTTTCAATATTGTTGGATGCAACAATTCAGTTTGGTCAAGAATAACAGATGTATCTCCTTCATGTGTTCAGTATAAGTGGGTTTTGCCATTCATTAGCATTGTGCATCAAATATGCAGTGTCACAACTACCTTCAAACATTGGATTTTTGCTGACAGAAATATCAAATAGGTTTAGACATAGCAATCTAAGACGAGAAGCATTTAAAGATGTATTCAAAATTATGACCTCATCGACAGAATTTCAGCAAGCTAGAACTGCACCACTTCCTTTTGAGAAAATGTCTTCTACTCGCTGGCTTGTCTGGGGGAAAGTAATGTTCAGCATTCTAATGAATTGGGAAGAACTCAAGGTTTATTTTATTTCTGCTGAATTAGCAAATTATGACACTAAATTTAAGTCACGACTTACAAAGGAAATGCTTCTAGATCTAAGAAACTACTTTTTTTTCATTTTGCAGCCCCTATTGTGCAGGAATTCGAAAGGTTAAATAGCCTTTTTCAGAAAAGTAAGGCAGATCCTCACGAATTACACGAACAACTATTTTTGCATTATAAGAGTCTTAATAGTAGGATTTAGGATATCAATAATAAGAAAAAATATATTTCTAATGATAATTTTGGCATCAAATTCCTGTCAGAGTGGGATAGCTACATTCAGAAAAGTTCTGATACGAAAATTAATTGCCAACGAAGGTCTTAGATCTCAAAGAAAGATGCTTATCCATGCTAGAAGAAGCACTTGATCAAGTTAGAAAGAGGCTTCCTTCTGCAAGAAATATATTTAAAGATCTAACCAATAATAGCCCTGGAATAATCTTAAACCAGGCTTCTACACCACTATTTTCGAAATTGCCCTTTTTGCTTTTTGCTGAAGAAAATCACACTATTATTGAAGAGCAATACAGAAAATTAACTTTTATAGATTTGGAGGAAGAAGAAAAGTTTAAAGAAAATGGACTGCCCAAAGATACAGAGCAGTTCTGACAAGGAGTCATGAAACATCCGCAATTTAAAGAGCTAGCTTCTTTTGCTCTTACTTGCTTAATAACACCTATTAGCAATGCTGTAGTGGAGAGGATGTTCTCTCTTTTAACATGCATAAAACCCAAAGCAAAGAATAGACTTCAGCTGTCTCTCTTAGACGCAATTATTACAATTAGAGAGCATAACTATTATCTTCAAACATGTCCTGTAAGGAATTTGTTCCTTCATCCAAAATGTTGAATGATTTCAAAGCTGAAATTTTATATTCCAAGGAATACTGTATTGAATTTCTCAACAATGAAGAGGAATACTTATTTGAAGAAGAGGTTTTCATGTGATTTAAATATATTTTTATAGATATTTTTATTGGGACATGTATGGCCTTTTTTAAATTTTTTTTTGGTGGCTTTTTTTATTTCATTACTAGCATACCCGGCCCGGCTTCGCCCAGTCCCTGGTGGGGAGCATCTAATTTAATTCATATAAGTAGTCATATAAGTTCTCGTTCCCGTTCCCGACTATCTATCTATCTGTCTGTCTGTCTGTCTGTCTGTCTGTCTGTCTGTCTGTCCGTCAGTCTGTCTGTCTGTCTGACCCGGCCCGGCATCGCCCAGCTCCTGATGGGGAGCATCTCATTTAATTCATTTAAGTAGTCATATAAGTTCCCGTTCCCGACTGTCTGTCTGTCTGTCTGTCTCTCTGTCTGTCTGTCTGTCTGTCTCTCTCTCTCTGTCTCTGTCTGTCTGTCTGTCTGTCCCTCCCTCTCTGTCTGTCTGTATGTCTGTCTGTCTGTCTGCCTGTCTGTATAATCATTTATTGGTTGCAGTTAGAACAACCTTAGATAAACGAAGACCAACTTACAAAAAGCATTAGAAAGAGCACTTGAAAGCCTGTCATCGTCTTGCTCATGTCTAGGTATCTGAGCTCGGGTTCACACAGGCAACAATAACTCCGTTCAATACAATATCGAACATTTATTGTAGTTCACTATACAGTGCTTTGGCGCAGTGGGTTAACAATCCCGCGCTGTGTTACATATCACAGAGATTTAACATCATCATACATAGTTATCACAAACATCCTAGCAAACTATCTAGCATATAGTCTATCTATCCCAAATACACATGGGTTTAATCTATTAATCTATTGAGTCCCTCTAAGGCAGGCCCTGTTGCCTCTCTGCTGGTCCGTCTGTCCTCTGACGGTCCACACGTGTCCCAATCCGACACGGGTGGCAACTCTGTCCGAGTTCCTCGTGGACCCCGCAATAGGCGGGCCACATCAGTGTCCACGGGACAGTGGACTCAATGACCAGTCCTTCGAGAAGGCTCTAGATTACTCTGGCCTTCGAGTGACTAACTTCTTTCCCTTGGGCGGGAGTTGTAGCCCTTAGACTAATATCTATAAATGTGAGTCTGTGACAGGATTCCCCCCTCTCCCCCGATCTGATGGGTTGTTATAAGGTAATTAGATCTGTTCTAATTCTGTCACAGAATCATATAAAGTCGGTGTTTGTAGTTTGGTGGACAGTAACCTGGTAGTCTACATACTGGCATCAAAACTCATGTATTCTCCCATACACCACTTCTCTGATTTGGTGAAGAGATCACTCTCTCTCCTGTGTCCTTAACTATGCTTATCTGACCGAAGTTACGTGACGTTTACTAGTTGTGTTTACAACCCGTCCTTCTCATAGTACCCCACTGATACCAAGACAATTAACCTCTGTATTAAAGAGGATTAACAAGACCGAAGTCCTGGCTAATTAAGTACACCTTCAAATCTTGATCTGTGTGTGCATTTCAATACATTTTTACTCTCGTATGTTGTATAATGCTAAATATGTAGTTACGTTGTTATTTTATCCCCTCAGACTACATGTGTCCTTGTTGACTTGTTAGTGTGTTGACTAATAAGTTGCTGCTTCTAATAAAGTGACTGTATTTTAAATTGATAGTGTTGAGTTTTAAAGTTTGTGTAAAGTGTGTGCTGAATGTGTGGCTTATTTCCAAGCGTCACGAGTTGGGATAACCTTAATCATGAATTACTCCAATGTGTGCAATACATGATCAGGCATTCCAAGCAGTGGTGCTTAGATGTAGTATCCTAACTCCTAAACTAAGAATATTAACCTAACTAATAAACATGTATCAACAATTTAGACAAGTAATACAATTTACATGAAAGACGCAGACAAATTAAAATAAATACGTTTTGCGTACAATTTGTCCGCTCAGTATATCGTTCTCTCATTTAATCCATGCACTCTGTCATTTACTCATCTTTCATTCCAAATAGTATTTGGTTAAAATATATAATTAAAGTTGAGGTAAGTGTTATTGCCCTTAGAAAAAATGGAATAGGCGATCTTTTCCCTTTAAGAAAATACGTACTATTTGTACGATGAGTCAAAAATGGGTTATAATTTACACAGAGACAATTGCATAGGAAGGTTATTTATCCTATTAATGGAACTTACCTGTAATGTTATGGTAGAATATGTACAAATTACAGGTTAACACATTTTATATACAAAATTCAATGCAAATATAATACATATTTAATATTAAATTAATTAATTAACTAAGTAACTAAATCCAACGATGATGTGCGCGTTGTCCTCCTGTTGTTAGCGTGTTATGCCATGAATGTTAAAGTTAGTATGGCTGTCTCTTGAGTGTTGTAGTCGACGTAGTTCTGTTTCGGCTGTTTGCAAAGTCTCGTAGCAACAGCAAGTATGGAATGTTCTCAATGTTGCGTATAAAGTGTTCTTCAATTTTCAGAGCGAATTCACAGGTTGAAATCATTACACTGTTAATGTCTCTCGCTCGGATCGTTCTAGAGCTTGGGCAATTGATAGTATAGCTCTTCACGTATCGTTCATAAAGTATGACTCTTAAAGTTATATGTTCGTGGGTGTCATAAGTAACTTATTTACTGAGGTGTTATTACTATTCACTGGGAGTTCTCTAGCAGGTGTAGAGTTACACTGTTATATGCCACAGACTAAAAGTATCACAGTTTCTAGTATGGCGAATGGTCGATGTGCTAAATGTCATTCTACTGGCGCATTCGTTTGCCGTGATAATAGGTCAGCAATAATGTTGTCAGTGCCTCTGATATGGCGGATTTCGAAGTCGAAATCTTGAAGAAGAAGACACCATCTTTGTACCCGGTGGTTTTTCGGGGCACCTTGCTTAAGAACCAACAAAGGCGAATTGTCAGTGAGTACAACAAAGTGGCTACCTAAGAGGAACTTAGATAATCTTAATACACAAAATAATAGACTTAATGCCTCCAATTCCACCGTAGAATAACGGGTCTCTGCCTTCTTTAGCTTCCGGCTTACGTAGAGAATTGGGTGTCTCACTCCATCCACTTCTTGCATTAAACATCCTCCTATTGCGATAGCACTCGAATCTGTGGTCAAAATAAAGGGTAAATTTATGTTTGGTAATCGTAAGACTGGTGGATTAGAAAAAATACGTTTCAATCTGCTTATTGCATCCTCTAAGCGAGTACTTTTACAAATTTTTGATGGATGATCTTTAGTTAACATATCAGAAAAGACTGAAGTAAGTTCTGCCCAATTTGGTATAAATTTAGAATAATAGTTAATAAGACCTAGTAAACTTCTAATTTGTTTCTTTGTGGTAGGCACTTCTAAATTGAGAATCTTCGACACAATTTTATCATCTGTCAACAATTTGCCTTCAGAAATTCTATGGCCAAGGAAGTCTATTTGTTTATAGCCTATTTCAACCTTGGAAGGTTTGATAGTAAGTCCAAAAAGAGAGATTTGGTTGAAGACTTGTTTGAGTGTAAGTAGGTGAGAAGTCATATTAGAAGAATGGATGCATATATCATCAATATAAGCTTGAACATCTTTAATTCCGTGCAATAGCAATCTAGTTAATCTAACAAATGTGGCTGGCGCGTTCTTGAGACCAAATGGAAGATATAGCCATTCGTACAAACCGAGGGGTGTTGCGAATGCTGTTATATGTCTAGAAGCAGGGTGTAGTGGCACTTGCCAATATCCTTTCGCTAAATCAGTCTTAGAAAATAAGGATGATTGAGCCATATTTAAAATGAGATCTTCACAACTGTTCATTGGCTCTGCATCCGTTGTGGTTCTTGTATTTAATACCCTATAGTCGATGCACAAACGGATTGTCTGGTCCTTCTTTTTCACCAGGACAATCGGTGAAGAATATTGAGACATAGATTTTTGAATTATTCTATTTTTCTCTAAATCTAAAATTTCTTTGTCTAAATTTGCTCTGTAATGGAGAGGAATAGAATATGGTCTACATTTGACCGGTGTTAGATCTGTCAGCACAATTGAATGTGTTATCTTGTCAGTGCGTCCAGGTTTGTTAGAAAAGATAGATTTATACTCGTCAAGGAGAGGTCAAAATGTCTTGTCGCTGTTGTTGTGTCAGAGTGTCAGAGATTTGTATGTCATTTATACTCCCGTCGTCAGTCATAATCGGTACTGGGATTTCAGTATTGTCTACGTCTGTCTGATTTATCACAGATGCTACTGTTTGTAAATTGTCCTCAATGTCATTGTCGTCGTAGTCGAGATCAATCGTTGTCAATATGTCGTCAAATTGGTCGTCGTTGTCGATATCACAGATTGTCGGTAATGTCCATATGTCTTCGTCGTTTTTGTCGTCGTAAGAGTGTGTCGTTAACGATGCTTCATTTGTCGAGGTGTCATTCAGTTGGGTAATTGTCGTTTCGTTTATGTCATCAGTTCGCTGTGTCTGCTCACTCGTGTCTGTGTCCTGTCTAGCATAGTATGGTTTCAACATATTTACATGGAAGATTTTCAACTTTCCATTCAAAGAAATTTCGTAATCAACTTCCGAAATTCTTCTAATAATTTTAAAAGGTCCCTGCCAAGAGGTTGATAGCAAATCTCTCTTGTCAGGTAGCAGTAGTAGAATATCCTGACCTGGATTTAATACAATTGTTTTTGCACCTCTGTTGGCGTACTGCCTGTACCTAAAACCTTTCTCCTGTAGTGATGTTCTGGCCAGTATACAGGAACGTATGATTTTGTCTCTGGTGTCAGTGACCAAATCATAGGTAGAAATGGGTAGTTGGATATTTACAGGTTGTGATATGATATCTTTGTAAATAGTGAGAGGTCCTCTTGGGTTCGCTCCATACATCAATTCGAAGGGAGAGAACCCTGTGGTTGATTGCGGGACTTCTCTATATGCGAACAGCACCGTTGGGAGAAGTATATCCCAATCGGCTGGATTTTCAGCTGTCACTTTAGATAGCATATGTTTCAGGTCCCCGTTTAGTTTCTCGCAGATACCATTTGCGGCCGGTCGATAGGGACTGGTGAAACATTGCTTGATGCCTAGTAACTTAGTTACTGATTGGGTGGCATTCGATATGAACTGGGTTCCTCTATCAGAAATTATTTTCTCCGGGAAGCCAAAACGGGAGAAAATATTTAATAATATGTCCGTCACATCCTTAGAGGAGACAGATTTTAATGGAAGCATTTCGGGCCATCTCGTACATACATCAATAAGAGTGAAAATATATCTGTTCCCTTTACTTGAAATGTGATTCAGCGGACCTACTAGGTCAACTGCCACGATTTGGAATGGTCTCGAGGCAGTTGTAGTTGGTTGGACTTCTGCCGTAGGGTTTTTCCCCTTTTTCACCAGTTTCTGACATATATCACATGATCTACAAAAGGTTTTAATGTCTTGGCAAAATTTTGGCCAATAAAACTGGGTCAGGACTCTAGCCCTAGTTTTTTCGTACCCCATATGACCTCCGAAAGGTGAGTCATGGGCTATCTTTAGTACTTTCTCTCTATGTGCTTGTGGTAACACTACTTGCTGTATCGTGGTCTGATTTGTTGTGTAAATTCTAGTTAATACATTGTTCTGTAGCCTAAATGTCCACGATGCGTTCTTGGTTAATTTTGGTTTAAGTCCTACTAACTTAAAATATGGTGAAAGTGTAGGATCTGCTTTCTGTTCATCTCCAAAATTCGTGTTGGTAGTGTTTGGTGATAGAATTTCTAGTGACTCCTGCAGTTGGTCGGTGTTGGTTTTGTGGGTTGTCTGTCGTGTTATTGCATTTGTGTGTTGTGTGTGTTGTTGCACATCTACAGGCTTGGTACTTGGTAGATCGGTAGCATCCTCAATTCGAGGTTTTAATTTGGTCGTATCACTTACAGATTCGACCGCCCCTGCATTGTACACCTCGGTGAATTCTTTCTGAATTACTTCAGTGGTTGTCTCCCTTGGTCTTTTGGCAGATTGAGACAAGCATGAATGGTGTTTCTCTTTAGCATCGCTGTTTGGGTGGTGGATACCGTTTCTATGCTCCCAGTGTCTGATTTCCTTTTCAGAGCACGGTCGTATGTTGGGCAGATTCCCAAGTATAATATCAGCGACAGGATTTTCAAGGACAGCGCACAATACTCGTCCTGATATGAACGGGGTTCGAATTTCGACAAGAGCAAGGGGGTATTTCTCTATAGTGCCTGAGAATGTGCGACAAGTCACATGTTTGTCTGTGTAGTCTTTAGTGTCTATTAATGTTTTCTTAATCCCACAGAGCGTTGCGCCGGAATCCCGAATTAATGTGCACTTTTTGTTATTTACAAACCCTGTTGAAAAAACTAGCTTGCCTGTAGATGACAAGGCAGCGTTGGCTGTTTCATTCGAAATAGGGATAGTGTGGCCACATAGTAATGTTGTGTCAAGTTGGAACTTTGTACAGGTGTTACACTTACTGTCTGTAATGGTGTCAATAATTTGCACAGCATTTCCTAGCTCACTTACACTTTCGTTTTGATTGTCACAATCATTCAGTGATTCAATCTCTTCGTCTGATGACGTTTCCACTAGTGCAGCATTGGCCTGTTTTAATATCTTTCGGCCCTCACAAAAGCGACTATAGTGCCCAAAGCTACTGCAAAAAAAACCATTTGACCGCTCTCTGGTAAGCATTGCGCTTATTCTTCTGCTTCTCCACCATCATTTTGAGGTGGTGAGGATAGTTCGGCGATTTATCGCACATCGCGTATGGGTCGTGATTCAAACTACAATATTGGCATTTAACTGGTTTACTGACATTTGAGCGCGGTTTAAATTTACTTTCCTGTTTGTTTCGAGTATCTGGTGTTCACTACTGCTGCTGCTGTATCGTTTTGACTTATGTTTAGATGAAAAATGTCTCTGTTTGCTGTGAAAAATGCATTCCCCTTGGACTCGATTTCCTGAATACTTTTACAGTCCATTTGTTTTAAAAACTTAGCAAAAGGTGTAGGGATTGTACTAACTATCTTATCCTATAATAATGAGCTCTTTAAGTTTGTCATGGCTGTTGTTAGTTTTAGCCGAGTTAATCCACTTTGTACACACGTCTTGGACTGTACTGACATAATCTATAAAGGTTTGATTTGGTTGTGGAGATAATTTGGCAAACTGTTGTTGGTAACCTGCAGTATCTAAAGAAAAATGTTGGAGAATGCGTTGCTTTAAATAGTCATAGTCTTTTCGCATTTCCTGTGGCACTGTCTCTATTACTTTTAAAGGTTCAAGAGCTAAGTTTCTCATTAAAATAAATGCCCAATCTGATTTTATGATCTTATGGTAGGACATTAAACACTCAAAATTTTCCAGGTATGCACTGATGGAATCTCCTGAGCAGAATGCCTTCACGAGGCCTTTATACTTGTTATATTTTTGTTCCTCCTCTTTGCTTCTTAGTTTATTCACAGATATTTCTACAGTGGACTCAATCTCCATCTGCTTAAGTTTTATTTGTGTATCGGCATTCAATTGGGCTAGTTTGGCCGCCGCCTCAAGCTCCATCTGTTTCTCTTGAGCCTGCAGTTGCATCTGCATCTTCTTTTCTTCTGCCTCAATTTGCATCTTTTTTTTCTTCTGCCTCAATTTGCCTCTTCTTTTCTTCTGCATCAATTTGCATCTTCTTTTCTTCTCGTTCTATCGCTCTTTCTTCACGGGCAATGTTCTCTGCGTGCGTTTTCTGTGCCCATTCTGACAGTTTCTCTTCTTTGTAACCTAATTTTATTCCTTGCTCAATGCATTTATCTAAGGTAGACATTTTGTTTTTTTACTTGTAGGTAATTTTAATGAAGTTAAATCCCTTAGAAAAATGTTGGGGAGTAGAAAATTTCGTTATCTCCCTTAATTATTATACGTGCCAATCCAAATGCAAGATTATGTTGGTTACAAGGTCATGAATATACAAACAAATCAATGCAAAGCAAAATGATAAATGGATGGAAGGTGAGAAGTACCGCTTAGGGTTGCAATGGGCATGATATGAAACTTAGCTTTTAATCCCAGAACTTGCGGATGTTGTCTTGTACTCTCGCCACTGTTGGATAGTTTACATAGGTTACACACCACACAATTCGCGGAACAATCTGCTCGTAGAATGAGAAAACATTAGTAACAGTCAAAAAATGTCACAGTCATGTCAAAAATAGTTTCAATTATTCACATCAATGAGAGACTCACTGCAGAGGGACTCATATTACTACTATTTTACCGCTAGATAGCTGCAAATAAGTTTCAAATAAGTTAAACTTGTACAGTTATCAATTTGTTGTACAGAAATCAATTTGTTATACAGAAATCAATTTGATATCATTAATTTGATGTTTTACTTGGCAATATATAGCCGTGTAAAGTTAAAGCTTATGCCAAAACCGGAGAATAAGCCCCCAAAAAGCCTGTCATCGTCTTGCTCATGTCTAGGTATCTGAGCTCGGGTTCACACAGGCAACAATAACTCCGTTCAATACAATATCGAACATTTATTGTAGTTCACTATACAGTGCTTTGGCGCAGTGGGTTAACAATCCCGCGCTGTGTTACATATCACAGAGATTTCACATCATCATACATAGTTATCACAAACATTCTAGCAAACTATCTAGCATATAGTCTATCTATCCCAAATACACATGGGTTTAATCTATTAATCTATTGAGTCCCTCTAAGGCAGGCCCTGTTGCCTCTCTGCTGGTCCGTCTGTCCTCTGACGGTCCACACGTGTCCCAATCCGACACGGGTGGCAACCCTGTCCGAGTTCCTCGTGGACCCCGCAATAGGCGGGCCACATCAGTGTCCACGGGACAGTGGACTCAATGACCAGTCCTTCGAGAAGGCTCTAGATTACTCTGGCCTTCGAGTGACTAACTTCTTTCCCTTGGGCGGGAGTTGTAGCCCTTAGACTAATATCTATAAATGTGAGTCTGTGACAAAGATCTTTACATCTTCCCCAACAATTAACTTTGGTAAATGGAGCGGCGGCAGCAGCAGCATAAGAAGAAGAAAAAGGAGGAGTAGGAGCTGGGAGGAGGAAGAGGGAGGTGGAGGAGGGAGGAGGAGGGAGGAAGAGATAGGCGGAGAGAGGAGGAGGAGGGAAGAGGAAGGTGAAGGAGGGAGGAGGAGTAGGGAGGAATAGGAGGGAGGAGGAGGGATTAGGAGGAGGAGAGAGGAGGAGGGAGGAGGAGGAGGAGGAGGGAGGAGGAGGGAGGAGGAGGAGGGAGGAGGAGGAGGAGGGAGAAGGAGGGAGGAGGAAGAGGGAGAAGGAGGAGGGAGAAGGAGGAGGGAGGAGAAGGAGGGGGAGGAGGAGGGAGGATGAGGAGGGAGGAGGAGGAAGAAGGAGGAGGAGGAGGGATGTGGAGGGAGGAGGAGGGAGGAGGTAGAGGGAGGAGGAGAGAGGATGAGGAGGGAGGAGGAGGGAGGAGGAGGGATAAGGAGGCAGGGAGGAGGAGAGGGAGGAGGAGGGGGAGGAGGAGGAGGTAGGAAGAGGGAGGAGAAGGAGGAGGAGGGAGGAGGAGGGATGAAGGGGAGGACGTAGGAGGAGGAGGGAGGATGAGGTAAGAGGAGGAGGGAGTAGGAGGAAAGAGGAGGAGAAGGGAGGAGGAAGGAAGAGGAGTGATTAGGAGGAGGGAGGAGGGCGAGGAGGTAGGAGGAGGAAGAGGGAGGAGGAGGAAGAGGGAGGAGGAGGGAGGAGGAGGAGAAAGAGAGAGGAGGAAGATGGAGGAGGGAGAGGGAGGAGGGGGAGGGGAAGAGGAAGAGGGTAGGAGGAGGATTATAACGCATATGCCTGTAGATAACTGCAGCGAAAAGGTGGGTCTGTCTATCTATCTGACCTGTCGTGGCTTCGCCCAGCTCCTGGCGGGGAGCGTCTCATTAAATTCATACAACAAAAAAAAGTAACTTAAAAGAATGTCCTTCCACACACCATCCATTATTTTTAATGAAAACTGTTTTTAATAACCGACATGACTGTAGATAACTTCTTAAGCATAAAAAGATGAGTTACAATGGTATGCATTATGCATTATTTTTATGAAAACTTTGAAAATGCCCTAAGATTATATCATGATTTATTATAACTCATATGCCGGTAAATAACTATAGGCAAAGAGTTTATAAATCTTTGAAATCCATGCAACAATATGACTATAAGATATACAGAAAAGTTATTAAATGTTATGCCCCTTGAAATAACTTTTCTAGAGTTAAGTCCCCTTGCTATATAGAAATTATAATGAAAAATGAAAAATTAAATAATATTAAGTAAGTAGCCAATTTTACACTAAAAATATATGACAGTTGGCAGCATGGGAATGAGAGAAAGACGTTTAGAAAATTTCATCTCAATCGGATGGACCGTTCGCGAACGCATAAAGGACATACACACCCACACACATCCTTTTTTATATATAAGATTTGATCATTTGATCCTTATCTTCCGCAGGGTTATTAACCAACCAACCATCTATCCAACCAGCCAACCATCTATCTAGTCAACCACCCATCCAACAAACCATCCATTCATCAAACCATCCATTTATCAAACCATCCATCCATCCATCCATCCAGCCAACCATCCATTTAATCAGTCACCAATCCATTCACCCAGCCACCCATCGATTTAACCAGCTAACCATCCATCTAACCAACCATCCATTTAACCAACCAACCAACCATCCGCCGATCCAACATTAACTAGTCATCTATGCGTCTTCTGCCCCTCTCCCCCATTGTAGAGCAGGCCCTCAACCAACTCATGCCAAGCCCAATTATGAAATCCTCTGCAGCCCCAGCCATACCCTCTCCATGTGATTCTCTTCTACGTATGTTTTAGCTCGCCTTCTGTTTCGTGTGCCCTGTGAGTCACATAGAAAGTATGTCATGGTCACACTTTTATCAGTATTTCCCAAATGTGAGTCACATCCAGCACTAGCCTCGTTCCCTCACCTTTGCTTTCCAGGAATCTCTCTAGCTCTCTCCCTTAGCTCAGAATTAATGATTCTCTCATGCATTAGAGTCCTTCCTTTCTGCAAGGGCACCAAGTTCACGAACGTGTCTATAGTATGTCCAGAAATGAATGCCGTTATTCACGATCAATTATTTTGAAAACTGTCTGTTGCATCGTTATGAAATTTTTCCTGCCGTCTTATATTTTCCCCCACCCAATGAATATGTCTTTGATAGGTCCAAAAGCAACTTAAATCATCAAAAGCGGCGACATTTCTTTGATGTTTTGGGGAAAATGTAGTGAATTCACGCTAACAAACTAGTCTACAGTAAACCACGTTATTTGTGATAAGGACACAAGTATAAAGCGTAGCCAGATTCGTATGGGAGTGGGTGCAATAAAAATGTAGCTTAAAAGTCGACAGGGTCGACTGCATTGCACCGGGTTTTTATCCCATATGGCTCAGACTCTTTCCGCAGGGCGGAAAGTGTCGCACAAAGCACCAACTCCGTAGCTCCAGCGGCGATCCTCGGAAGTCTCCGAAAAAATGCACTCGTGAAATGAAGGAATCGAACATACAACCTTCGGAGCCCTAGTCAGACGGCTTGACCACTTCACCAGGGAGACTCCCGAGAGGGGTGCAATGTGTAATAATAGTAAAGACAGAGAAATTACAGAGGCATTGGGTAAATAATGTGTAAATTGACAGGAAAGTAGAAGGAATATATTTGTTACCTTATTTTTCATTTCCTTCTTGTTTCTTCGGCTGCTGGTTAATAATTGTACACAAGTATTCATGTTACTAGGATGCATTTAGCTTTTTATATTCAGTTCGTGAAAGCTTCCAAATAGTTGTGCGTTAATGTGCGTATGGAGTGACCAGAAATGATACCGCAATTTAGTCATCATGTGTCAATTTTTAAGGATCTGTTCAGCTGTCTGTGTAGTTTGTTCACACGTACACATGGGTGACAGACCCGCTTTGAGTCTTCGTGAAAGATTGTCTACATTGGCACCTTTCCGTCTTGACAGACGATAGTTTGGTACATTGTGCTTCAAAAAGGCTTAATAACTGTCATATGGCAATAACTACGATCCATGGCGGTGGCGAGTGTGGCTGGTAAGGCCAATTCTTGCTGCAAATGTTTGCCCACAGTAGGTGCATGTGAAAACATTGTCATTTCCACCATTTTGCACCATCTTACGTCTCTCACGCTCTGTGTGTGCTTTATCTGCAATCATTTTCTCCTTTGTCTTTATTCCATTTCTGATAGTTGCCCTCCATGCAACACGTTCAGCGGCGACGTGCTCCCATTGTGCATTATCAATGCCTGTATCAATCATGTCCCGCTTACACACATCTTTGTATCGTAGTTGAGGCCGACCCTGAGATCTCCTACCCGTCTGTAATTCACCAAAAAAGATGTCCTTTGGTATTCTACCATCATCCATCCTCCTAACGTGAAAGATTGTCTACTCTGCTGTTTACTGTTCAGAGACGGAACATGATTACCTGTTTTGCACTATGAAAATAGTTGTTAGTGTCTCTATAGTGGGCTTTCTTCTTAACGACCAAGATGTTGGCCCTCTTTTCATTGTAGTTTATAGATTGATTCGTATGCACGTGTGTTGTCCCCTAATTTGACAACGTGTTTGCTCTCATGTTTCTTGTTATGCCACAATATGTCAGTTTCCACCGCAATATTACTCTTCTGTTGGTATTAGTGTGTTTGATTTTTTTTTTTTTTTAATACCAGTTGTTTGTCTCCGTTGAGGGCTTGCGGAATTGAAAATTCATCACTTTGGAATACAAACTGTTGCCATTGACGTTGTGCTGGTGCTGTAATGTTTAGGGCCTGCAATTCGTCTGAATGGTTGGAGCAAAATATCCCAGTAAGCGTGCACGCGGATTAAGGTCTGCGATCTGCTCAGACCTTAATCTGTGTCGGACGATTCCAGAAGGGTGATGACTGCTCTCGGTTGCATAAAATTCAATCCATCCT
Organism: Cepaea nemoralis; assembly: GCA_014155875.1. Classification (NCBI taxonomy): domain Eukaryota; kingdom Metazoa; phylum Mollusca; class Gastropoda; order Stylommatophora; family Helicidae; genus Cepaea; species Cepaea nemoralis. Next base: position 55,556 of record JACEFZ010018696.1, on the reverse strand, counting down.
TTCTCCAATAGTCCTCTTCCTCTTTCAACACATGGTCCTTATATTTTCCCAGTAACTTTTACAATATTTATGGATTAGCGGACTGGATTAGTATCTTGACGTCAGACAATTTGAATATAGTATTGACAGCTGCCACCTGTCCTTTAATTTTAACCCACACAAGTTCTATAGGGTTAAAATGAGAGTGGTACGGCTGAAGTCTCAAGCAACCATGACGATGCTCTTTTATCAACTTGTCGATTTGATATTTCTTGCTTTTTTGGCGTCTGTTTTACAAGGAACAACAATTCTAGCTAGAAATACCTTTCTGGAAATGGTATGTTTTCCTTTCGGAGCCATATCTTTATCGCTCTCTTTGTGCTCGATGCTGTAGGTATTTTGTCTTCTTGGGCAACAACATTGATATCATGCATTGTCCATAATTGGACACGACGGTCTATCTAGGGATGGAAGCACAGTATTCTCGAGCCAATCTCTAAATACATTACCATTCATCTTATTATGATAATCCCTATTGTCTGTATGCTTTGATACGAACACGAGCCCAGCATTCTGTTGTAAGCCATTATGCGTATTACCAGCATGGGCCATGACCAAAAGCTGTCCTATACTACTGGGCACATATCGCTTTATCTGTCCGTCTACTGATTGCCATTCCTCATCACTTGTGTGGTGAGCATTGATCCACATTTCATCCAAATACACTATGCCATAATTTTCTTTGCGCATTTCCCTTATTTCACGTAGGTATCTGATTCTCATGGCTCTTAAATGCGGTTGCTCGCAAAGAATATTTCTACCTCCCTTGTACTTTTTAACAGTAAAGATAATGTCCTTATAATTTTCCACAAAGTTGTTTTGGATAGCACTATGTTATTGTTCTTTCTCAACCAAACCCTAAGTTTTCTTACAGTCACTGTTTCTTTGGCATCCAGCATTTTGATAATGCTGGATAATCCTGGATATAAAATCCAAAATGTTTTATAATTTTAGGAGTCTCCGTGGCGAAGTGGTCAAGCCTTTTGACTCGGGCTCCAAATGTTGTGGGTTCGATTCCGGGCCGCATCCTTCGGTTCACGAGTTAAATTTTTCGGAGACTTCTGTGGGTCGTCGCTAGAGCTGCGGAGTTCGTGCTTTGTGCGATGCTTTCCGCGCTGCGGAAAGAGACCGAGCCATATGGGATAGAACCCGGTGCAATGAAGTCGACCCTGTCGACTTTTAAGCGACATTTTAAAGCATTTTTATAATAGCTCGCCAACTGGGGTTAGAATTAAATTGTAAAAAGACTCAGGTTATGGTCGTCACTAGGAAGGAAGAAGTGCCACAATGTAATATACAAGTAAATGGAAATATTCTTCAACAAGTGAATCGGTAAAATTATCTTGGAACAGTCATAACATCTGATGGGAGATGCCTTGAAGAGATTAGAACAAGAATGGCCATGGCGAAAGTAGCCTTTAGCAAGATGAAAAACATTCTGACCAATAAAAAGATGTCAATTGAAACGAGAAAAAGAGTGTTGAGGGGATACATAGAGCCTGTTCTTTTGTATGGATGTGAAACTTGGACAATGAGCAGTCAAGCTGAAAAGCATCTGATGGCTGCAGAAATGTGGTTTCTGAGGAAAATGCAAAGAATACCATGGACAGACAGAAAAACCAATGACCAAGTACTACAGGAGACAAATGAACATCGTAAACTGATTAGAGAAATTAGACGTAGACAGTCAAAATTTGTTGGACATGTTATGAGAAGAAATAGATTGGAGAACTTAGTGACAAATGGCAAGATCGAAGGGAACAGACCAAGAGGAAGACCGAGAGGAAAATACCTGGATGGCTTGGCCACATGGCATGGACGAGACAGGAACACTGAGCTGATCCACGACACTGGTGATCGAGTGAAATGGCGAGTCATGACCGCCCACGCTTTCCGGCATGGCACATGATTGATTGATTGATTATGACATCTTTGTCAAAGCTGTCTACAATAACCTTTCTACCTACCGTTTGGTTATTGCGTGGTGGTTTAATTCCAGATTCTTGCACCCATCGACGAAATAACCGTTTACTCAAACCCAATGCATGCACTATTCTTTTTTCGGAATTTGTAATAGTATAAAACAGTTTCCTGCGATCAGCTTCTATACAATAATATTTGTGTACAACTTCATAGCGAAGCTTTAAAGTGTATACACAATTTCGCATTCAATCCCATTGAAAAATATTCACGCATTTCAATGTTAGCAATAAGTGGTAAGATTTAAACAAAAATTATAATAATAATAATCAGGTTTCATGAAATAACCCAGTTTGACGACACCTCTGAACAGTCCCAGTTTAAACTGCGCGGGGTTCTTGGCATAAGGCCAATCCTGTGAAAAACGTAAAATATTCAACATTGAACACTGATTGTCTGGCTACGCTGTAATACATTTAAAATTATGAATTTCATCTCTGACCGTAAATTATATACCGCATATAAACAAACTTTGAAATCTGCTGTAAAACCTCCAGAACAAAAATTGTTTTGTTGGGTAAACATAATAAGTTATATGCTAAATCTCATCATTTTCCTTCAGTTGGTTACTGAGATATGGAATTTTATATTGGGGCAGACAAAAAAAAAAAAACACTATAGTTCACTAGCGATTGTTGTATTTATTCCATGCACATCCACTCTATTATTCATTATAAACAATATTAGCAGTTTAATGTTAGGGATATGTGATTTGATAGGGTTATGAGTTTTTCTAAGTTTAAATACACACTGGAATATGTGACAAAATGTTCCCTCATTTAGCAGACGACGAGCCATGGTGTCGAACACGCCTCGACCGTATTCATGACGTTTACAGTGCAGTTCCCTATCCATTGCGCTATCGCGCCGGCTCCCAGTATCAATCCTTGCCTCTAATTCTCCTAAACTTTCTAAGTGTCATAATAACACGTTTTTTTTTTCTTTCTCCAATTCATGGCCTTTGTCTTTTCCCCCTCTTGATTCGCTGAAATGTATTTAGCTTTCCCCATAAATTCCTCATATCTAATTCTGTCATACCACGAAACATTGTAACAGCAACGACATCCACACAGTGGGAAACATGTACATACTATATCAGTGATTCTGTCATACCACGAAACAATGCAACAGCAACGACATCCACACAGTGGGATATATTTTACATACTTCTTCTTCTTCTTCTTCTGCGTTCATCCGGAGTTTTTTTCGGACGTGATTGCGTTGTGCCTGTTTACAGCAGAGCTGCGTTCATGCGCCGTTAGGCCGACACAGCCGACTTCTGAGGGCATTTGTTGACCGGGTTAACCTTCCCGGGGTTTTACATACTATGTCAGTGATTCCGTCATACCATGAAACAATGTAACAGCAACGGCATCCTCACAAGGGGAGGTATTTCATACTATATCATTGATTCTATCATACCACGAAACAATGTAACAGCAACGACATCCACATAATGGGAGATATTTATCAACACGTGAAACCATGCAACTATCAGTCTGGTTGTGCATCGATCCCAGCACGAGGCATGCACGCCAGGACAGTTATCAGATACAAGAATGCATCTCACGCCAAGCCGCGCCCAATCTGTTGCGCCGTTGTATAAGTGAGAAAACACCTTAGACCAATGGGTGAGTCTGAAACGTTTCATGTTTACAACAGAACACAGAATAGTTGGTCTGTCATTGGACAATCTACGTCGTGCACGGCGGATTCAATAACTGTTGAAGTAAAGGTAGAAGTGAGTTCACAGACGCAATAATATCGTTGAGAATTTCTACCATAGTTTTTCACTGGTTTATGTGTGGCTATTGTGACTACAGGAAAAGTAGAAACTCGACAAATCGCTGATAGCTTGTAGGATACCAATCTAATTGTTCTATGTCAGTACAGTAGGAGACCGGGGCATTCTGTGTTACATTGCTTTGTCTATGGAAGATATATATCTGCTTTATTATGCTATTTATTGCCAATTGTTTACCTCCGTGCTTTGTGCTCTTGTGTTCGAATCCCCATCAAGGAGAGAATTAGTTTTTAACTGCTTTGGAAATTATCTGGGAAATAAAGATGGTCGACGTGATATCGACTCCGACAAACGTCCAGCTCAGTTAGGTCAATACAATATGTGGCTATGACCCCAAGCCCAACTGCCTAAAGGCGTGGCTCAGAGTACTTTTTCTACCCACAAGTTAGTTGCATGTCCTTGACAGGACGTCGCAGTCAATTCAGGATGTGTCTGTAATTTACTAGGGACGTTAACTGTCAGTAGATTGCCATTGTTTTATGAACGACCGACGCGCATACCAGAGTATGAAAACCAGCGCAAGGATGGCTGCTTCCAAATCCCCTACAGTTGTGTCTCGAACGAGGTAAGCAGGGTTGCAAATCGCGTTCATAACCCCTTTGGCTAGCCAAAGTATTGCGTGGAAACCGAGGTGGCTCAGTGGTTAGACACTTCGCCTAGCGGCCCGATGGTGGTCACATGTTATAATTCACCACGCAAGGTTTGGCTGCGATGCAGGTGATGGCTATGGCTAACTGTGAGCAGCGCCATCTGTCTTCTTTACAACGGTCTGGTCCTTTCTGTTTTTGAGTATGTGATGGCGATCCTGACTCTCAGCCATAAGCAGATGGATAGGTTGGAATGGATACAGAACGAAGCTATGCGTATTATTCTTTGATGTACAAGAGATACACCATGCAGGACGATGCACTACCTTCTTGATTTTCTAACAATGGGGGAGAGAATACAAATTTGCCGAGCACGTGCCTACCTCAGAGTCAACGCAAACACACAACATCTACTGCATGGAGACATTAAAAAGGTAAAGGGCAGCAGGTTCAAAATAGGAAAGTCGTAGATGGGTCAAGCCGATGACATTCTTCAACAGGTGTGTTCACTTGAGGACTTAGAACCTGGCGAGGAGTGGGTACAAATGATAACAGATTTCTGTACGTCCTTTTGAGTCAGCTAGACAGGAAATGTAGACAATAAAATCCAGCTGCTCTGGAAGCGGAAATACAGGCTTCGAGAATTCTTTAAAGTGTGATGCTGTCATTTACACGGATGGGTCGGTCGTTCGACGAGTGAGAAGTTCATGGGACTTTACGACTCAGGTCGAAGGGAGAATTGTGAAGGAAGAGTTTGGTGCTTTTGCTTTGACCACAAGTAGCCTGACTATAGAAGTCATGGCAGTAAGTAAAGAGATACTATGGCTCGAGACACAGACATTCACTCGGGCATGTGTCCTTAGTGACTCAATGAGTATGCTCAGGAAAATAGAGCTGGGGGTGGGTCCGAAGAGAGTAGTTGCTGTCTCTGGAGCGGTCTTGGCTGGCAAAGTTTAGTTTCATCTTCGTGCCAGGGCATGCGGGAGTACAAGGAAATGAGCGGGCTGACAAGCTCGCAGGTAAGGCTACTGTGGAGGTCGGACGAGCCATGGACCAGGCAGACATTCTGACTACTCTACGAGAAGTAAGTTGTTTATGAGAACCACGTGATGACTGGGAATATATACAACCATGGTCAGGTCTAAGTCAGATATGACTGAGCTACCGTATGACAGTAGACAGTACTACCTGCTTTCTGTCAGCGCCGAATGTTGGGCGGCGCATACCAAACCCGACACCCCACATTGTGCCAACGGCTTCGGGCGGAAGAGCGTAATTGGGAGGGTACAAGCCTTATCCTGGTGCGAGGAAATGCAACCCAAAGACAAAATAAGTCATGGCAGGGCAGACCAGGCCCTAAGCCTTGGTTGGCAGCTGGTCTAGGATCGAAGCTCCGACAGGCGGACAGTTAGAGCATTGCTTTGCTGATCCGGCAGCTTCTGCAGCTTGTCTTTTTCCAGATGTATAGGTGTTAACTTTCCTCTGGAGTAAACTAGGCAGGCAGAGAGAGGGATCATGCTGCGTGGACAACACATGGTTTCTTTATTTTAGCCCAGGCTTTGTGCTATGGAGAGGCAATAACTACATCCCTGGTCTTAACCGGTCTCGGAATCAATGCGAGAGGCAACTGTTACGGGTTATAAGTCCTTGTCAGTTGGCGTAGACATGGGGCGCCACGCGTTGCCTCTGACGGTGGGAGACACCTACAGGTGTCACTGATCAGCTACCGCCCGCCTCAAGCTGGGCAGTCCCCGGCCAATTGGGTGCTGATCCGCCACAGCCTGCCTGCTTCAATGGGTGCTTGGGGCTAGGACAAAATCTGAATCACAGGCTGTAAAACCAATGCACCAGGTACTAATAAAATGAATAATAGAAACCTCAAGCTACGGCTTGCAACCTGGAACGTGAGAACCATGTGTCCAGGATTTTCCACTGACTAGATAAATATTGACGATGTGAGAAAAACGGCTGCGATTGACGCTGAACTCAATCGTCTTAACATTGATATTGCTGGCCTGCAGGAGACTCGCCTCGCGGAGGAAGGGTCACTCAGGGAAAACAATTACACCTTTTTATGGAAGGGAAGAGGGCAGGCAGAAAAAAGGCAACATGGCGTGCGCTTTGCAGTGAAGAATTCGCTACTGGGAATGATGGATATCCCAGCTGGAGGTAATGAAAGATTATTATCACTGCGCTTGGCAACGTCTTGTGGATTTGCCACCATTCTCAATGCATATGCACCGACACTCGCTTCCACTGATGATGTGAAGGATACGTTCTATGAGCAGCTAGACTCTGTGATCAAGGCAGTTCCAAAATCCGACTACATTTATATGTTCGGTGATTTCAATGCTCGTGTGGGCAAGGACTCGAGTTCATGGCCAGTGTGCCTTGGAAAATACAACATCGGTCGCATGAATGAAAATGGGCAAAGGCTGCTGGAGCATTGCACTAGAAATGACCTATGTATTACAAACTCCTTTTTTAAAACAAAAGAGCTGCATAAGGTCACATGGAGACATCCAAGATCCGGCTATTGGCATCAGCTGGACTTCATTATCACACGGAGACAACATCTGAACCATACATCATTAACTCGAAGTTACCACAGTGCTGACTGTGATACAGATCATTCTTTGGTTGTTGCAAGGGTTAGACTGAGACCAAAGAGAATCTACACAGCTAAACACAAGTCTAGCCCCAGGATTAATATTTTTAACACTCACGATCCTGGAAAGTGCTTTGAATTTCAACGGCAACTTGAAGACGCTTTCAATGATACATCAGAAAATTGTATAGTAAATGATGAATGGAGTAAACTTAAGGAAACTATTTATAAAACAGCGGTAGGGGTTTACGGCACTGTGGATCATAAGAGGCAGGACTGGTTTGCGGCAAACAGCCAGATACTGCAGCCCTTGATTGATAAATCAAATCAAATCAAATCAAATCAACTTTATTAGGGTCACAAATTGGGCGCGCAGGCCCGTCTTACATTCGGCCCTTTCAATCACTCGTCTTTCGTTCATCAAGAGCATTATACAAAAGAAGATAGCTCTCTTAAGAAACAAGAAAAGACTAACGCGTAACACTCTGAGTGAGCTGAAGCAAGCTAGGAAGGATGTGCAAAAGGCTGCCAGGCAGTGTGCAAATGACTATCGGATCAAGTCATGTGAGTCCATTCAAATCGCAAGTGATAAGGGAAACATCAGAAGCATGTATGAAGGGATAAAGAAAGCCTGTGGTTCAATGATCAAAAGAAGTGCACCGCTGAAAGCCTTGACTGGAGAAATCATCACTGATAAGAAACAGCAGATGGATAGATGGGTCGAGCACTATTTAGAGCTTTACTCAAGTGAGACCAAGCTAGCGGATGATGCCCTCAACGCCATAGAGGCCCTGCCAACTCTTGACCACCTGGACACACTTCCCACTATAACAGAAGTTAAGTGTGCTATAAATGAGCTTGCATCTGGCAAGGCTCCAGGTAAGGATGGGATTCCAATAGAGGTAATCAGGAGTGGGCAAGACACACTCGCTCTACCGATCCACCAGCTAATAGAGCTATGCTGGCGAGAAGGACAAGTCCCACAGGATTTCAAAGATTCAAACATCATAACGCTGTACAAGAACAAGGGCGATCGGAGCGACTGTAACAACTATAGGGGTATCTCACTTCTGTGTATTGTTGGGAAAGTATTTGCCAGAATTGTCCTGATCAGACTTCAAGTCCTGGGAGATCAAGTCTACCCCGAATCACAGTGCGGCTTCCGTCAGAACCGGTCTACCATTGATATGATATTCTCATTGCGACAGATGCAAGAAAAATGCCGGGAACAAAATCAGCCACTGTTTATTGCCTTCATCGACCTCACACGGGCATTCGATTTGGTCAGTCGTAAGGGTCTGTTCAAAGCACTAAAGAAGATTGGCTGCCCACCAACTCTTCTGTCCATTGTGGAATCGTTCCACACAGGCATGAAGGGTATAATCAAGTTTGATGGCTCAACTTCAGAAGAGTTTGAAATCAAGAGTGGAGTTAAGCAAGGTTGTGTACTATCCCCCACCCTCTTTGGGATTTACTTTTCACTTTTACTGAAATATGCCTTTCGTGATCAGGATGACGGTATATACATTCACTCACGCTCAGATGGTGGCCTCTATAATGCTCAGAGATTGAAGGCCAAGACCAAAATTAGGAGGGTACTAATCAGAGAGTTGCTTTTTGCCGATGATGCTGCGATTACAACTCACTGAGGAAGAATTACAAAATCTACTATCTGCATTCTCCAATGCTTGTTCTGAATTTGGTTTAACAATTAACAAAAAGAAGACACAGATTATGTCACAAGGTGCACATGGTGTACCATCAATCTTTATTGATGACGCCGAACTGGAGATAGTAGACCATTTTACATATCTAGGATCAGAGGTAAATAGCAAATTATCCCTCGATCAGGAAATCAACATCAGGATTGGCAAGACAGCAGCAACAATGAACATGTTAGCAAAAAGAGTCTGGGAGAACAGGAAGCTTACTGCCAAAACAAAAGTCCTCGTCTACCAAGCCTGTGTCCTTAGTACTCTTGTTTATGGCAGTGAAACCTGGACAACTTACTCACGCCAAGAGAAACGTTTAAACAGCTTTCATATGCGGCGTCTGCGAAGAATACTTGGTATTAAGTGGCAAGACAAAATCACAAATACTGAAGTATTGGAAAGATCAGGTTGTGTGACGGTATATTCCATGCTCAGTCTTCGTAGACTTAGATGGATAGGACATATTAGGAGGATGGATGATGGTAGAATACCAAAGGACATCTTTTTTGGTGAATTACAGACGGGTAGGAGATCTCAGGGTCGGCCTCTACTACGATACAAAGATGTGTGTAAGCGGGACATGACTGAAACAGGCATAGATAATGCACATTGGGAGCAAGTCGCCGCTGAACGTGTTGCATGGAGGGCAAACACCAGAAATGGAATAAAGACAAAAGAGAAAATGATTGCAGATAAAGCACACACAGAGCGTGAGAGATGTAAGATGGTGCACAATGGTGGAAATGACCTTGTTTTCACATGCATCTACTGTGGGCAAACATTTGCAGCAAGAATTGGCCTTACCAGCCACACTCGCCACAGCCATGGATCGTAGTTATTAAGCCTTTTTGAAGCACAATGTACCAAACTATCGTCTGTCAAGACGGAAAGGTGCCAATGGTCAGGCTGCGAGAACAGCAAGTTAAAAGAGGTGTGGCCAAACAAGAACAATACGCGGGAAGCCAAAGAAGATTGATAAACCAACACAGAACTGGTGTCGTGAGCCGCTACACGCTGTGGGATTTGCTGAGGAGGGGATCCGAGCACTTATCTACTGAATGGTTCGATGTACAATGAGGATGATCTGTCGACCAACTACCTAAATCACACAGATGTGTGTATTTGTGACAATGACCTGAGCTGCGAGGTCGACCAATCCTTTGTACTCGAAATAGTTATGTGTCTGGAAATAGTAATTTGTCTGGGAATAGTACTGAGTCTGAGAAACCGTACTGTGCCTGGAAATAGTGATGTGTCTGCGAATAGTGCTGTGTCTGGGAATATAGATGTGTCTGGGAATAGTGTTGTGTCTGGAAATAGTAATGTGTCTGGGAATAGTACTGTGTCTGGGAATAGTACTGTGTCTGGGAATAGTAATGTGACTGGGAATAGTACTGTGACTGGGAATAGTACTGTGTCTGAGAATAGTGCTGTGTCTGGAAATAGTGCTGTGTCTGGGAATAGTACTGTGTCTGGAAATAGTAATGTGTCTGGGAATAGTACTGTGTCTGGGAATAGTGCTGTGTCTGGGAATAGTACTGTCTGGGAATAGCACTGTGTCTGGGAATAGTACTGTGTCTGGAAATAGTTCTGTGTCTGCGCAGAGGTGCTGTGTCTGGGAATATAGATGTGTCTGGGAATAGTACTTTGTATGGGAATAGCACTGTGTCTGGGAATAGTGCTGTGTCTGGAAATAGTAATGTGTCTGAAAATAGTACTGTGTCGGGGAATAGTACTGTGTCTGGGAATGGTACTGTGACTGGGAATAGTACTGTGTCTGAGAATAGTGCTGTGTCTGCGAATAGTGCTGTGTCTGCGAATAGTGCTGTGTCTGGGAATATAGATGTGTCTGGGAATAGTACTTTGTATGGGAATAGTACTGTGTCTGGGAATAGTACTGTGTCTGTGTATAGTCCACCATTAAATTAAGAGTGTATACAGAAACTTGAGATGGCTCAGTCTGTCTGTTTCTTTAGTCTGTCTGTGTGTTTGTTTTAGCTCTTTCTCTCTTTCTTCAGTTCCTCAAGTCCATCTTCGTGCTGATCCACTCCTCTCTCTTCTTACAGTAACCACGCTTTCCTTCACTGCTCCCCCCCCCCCCCCCAGCCACTGTGACGTTTGATATGATCAACGTGGTGTAGTTTCCCAGACAAGATACTGTCTATGAACCAGTTGTTGATATGATCAACGTGGTGTAGTTTCCCAGACAAGATACTGTCTATGAACCAGTTGTTGATATGATCAACGTGGTGTAGTTTCCCAGACAAGATACTGTCTATCAACCAGTTGTTGATATGATCAACGTGGGTGTAGTTTCCCAGACAAGATACTGTCTATCAACCAGTTGTTGATATGATCAACGTGGTGTAGTTTCCCAGACAAGATACTGTCTATCAACCAGTTGTTGATATGATCAACGTGGTGTAGTTTCCCAGACAAGATACTGTCTATCAAGCAGTTGTTGATATGATCAACGTGGTGTAGTTTCCCAGACAAGATACTGTCTATCAACCAGTTGTTGATATGATCAACGTGGTGTAGTTTCCCAGACAAGATACTGTCTATCAACCAGTTGTTGATATGATCAACGTGGTGTAGTTTCCCAGACAAGATACTGTCTATCAACCAGTTGTTGATATGATCAACGTGGTGTAGTTTCCCAGACAAGATACTGTCTATCAACCAGTTGTTGATATGATCAACGTGGTGTAGTTTCCCACACAAGATACTGTCTATCAAACAGTTGTTGATATGATCAACGTGGTGTAGTTTCCCACACAAGATACTGTCTATCAACCAGTTGTCTTCTACGTTGAGGTCTTGTAGAATTTCGTTAGTTTTGTTCTTCTCATGCTTGGGTATTCTGGGAATGTGTTTACAACATTTCAGCTCAAAAGTCCCAAATACTTCTTCAGTGATTGTCAGATGTCTTCTTCAGTGATGGCCAAATGTCTTCTTCAGTGGTTGCCAAATGTCTTCTTCAGTGATTGCCAAATGTCTTCTTCTAAACAGCAACCAAGACAATAATAATGGTAAATTATCTCGAATGACATCTAGCCAAAAAAAAAAAAAAACATCTCCATATGTATGGCAAGTTACACCCACCTGGGGTATTTATGATGCCCATGTTAAACATTACCTCAACGAGTTATGTATTATTGATTATTTTTCATGCGTTTTAATGATTATTGTTCTTTAGTTGTTAAAGAATTGCTTCATAAGAGATGTTGAATGAAAGAATGTATGAGAAGAAATAGAGAAGAAGGGCAGAATGTCAGACAGGCCTGCGTGCCCAATTCTTAACCCTTTGAAAATAAAGATTTTCGTTCGTTCGTTCGTTTGTTCTATGATTGCCAAATGTCTTCTTCAGTGATGGCCAAATGTCTTCTTCGGTGATTGCCAAATGTCTTCTTCGGTGATTGCCAAATGTCTTCTTCAGTGATTGCCAAATGTCTTCTTCAATGATTGCCAAATGTCTTCTTCAATGATTGCCAAATGTCTTCTTCTATGATTGCAAAATGTCCACGAAGCACATCCATACGCTGAAACAGGAAAGACGTGTGTTCTCAACAAGTTTACCTTAACCTACTTGTTGGGCTTGTGACGTAGGTTCTTCATACTGTTTCATCTAAGGCGTTTCTACAGCCAGCCTGCGTCTAACTTCTGTGGATAAGTCACGGTTATTGTTAATTGTGGAGTCCAGATGTCCTAGTTCTTCTTGATTGTGGAGTCCAGATGTCCTAGTTCTTCTTGATTGTGGAGTCCAGATGTCCTAGTTCTTCTTGATTGTGGAGTCAAGATGTCCCTGTTATTTTTTATTGTGCAACCAAAATGTCCCAATTATTTTTGATTGTGCAGCCAATATGTCCACTGTTTGTGACATTTTGAATGTCTTCAGTGTTGATTATGATCTGTGACGAGTATGCAGTTTTAGTCGTGGACATTGTTGTTGGTGTGTTCAAGTTCAGACAACGATTGTAATATTCACTATGTCCATTCACAGAGAGGATTGGTTTTCTTAATGCTGTCGTATGTACATAAACACATATATTTAGATATTATATGTAAGATGTGTACAGAAACACATATATTTAGATATTATATGTAAGATGTGTACATAAACACATATATTTAGATATTATGTGTAAGATGAGTACTTACACACACATATTTAGATATTATATGTAAGATGTGTACATACACACACATATTTAGAAATATGCAAGATATATACACATGTGGGGGTCAGCATGGGTAAATAGATAAGAGCGCTCTTTCTTAGACATTCGGTGTGCTGATGCTTAGGTAGAGGGTTCAATCCCTACACAGTTCAGCTGTACTATAATGTTCACTTCTTGTCTTTGACATGCGGAAATTACAAGTACTTCTGAAGTCGGAGTGGGTTCGCATTATGGCACTGGTACACTGGTAATGGGAAACGCAAATCCGCACACACAATTCAGTCCAGTGATACTAGAAGTAGCATGTAGGAACTACGCTTGAGTTCAAAGCCAGTGATCGAAAAGAAATATACGTGCGTGTGTGCGTGTGTGCGTGTGTGCGTGCGTGCGTGCGTGCGTGCGTGCGTGTGTGTGTGTGTGATATGAAACAATCATTTAATTTTCCTAAACAATTAATGCGCATACATGTTTTTCAGACTGGCATTAATCTACAGCAGTATAGACTTAATCCAGTCGCTGCAGTTATAAGCAATACACGGGTGTTCAGGTAACGCTAGAGACAAGTCCAGCTGCTAATGTGTGGCCTTAATCTACAACGTTGCGGATTTATCGTGCCCTTAAAGTTAAAAGCAATACAGAGGTGACACAGACATGACAGAGACATGTCCAGCTGGTACTGAGTGGCATTAATCTACAAAGTTATGGTCTTATCGAGCCGCTAAAGTTAAAATCAATACAGGTGTGAGACAATCACGATTGAGACAAGTCCAGCTGCTACAGACACACAATGGATAATTCGACATCAAAATGTTTCCTAGCCCTGACCAGCAGCATACACCTGTCTTATCTTGGGACACTGATTGGCTGTGGTGTCATATGTCTGTGTGTTCTAATCATTGTAACAATCTACCGCACGCCAGCGCTTCACAACAATACCAACTACTATATTGTCTCAATCTCCTTGACAGATATATTCATGGCTGTAACTATTATTTTGTACAGTTTAATTTATTTCTCACCTTTGGGCGAGTACGTGGACAACAAGAATATATTTGACGCAGTTATGCTTGGACTGTCATACACAACCGCATTTTCGTCTGATATCCACTTTGCCGTTATCGCAATTGACCGTTATCTGCATATACTGAAGCCATTTTACTACATCAAACATATGACGAACAGTGTCATCTCCAAAATACTGTTGGCTAAATGGATCTTTACGTTCCTGTGTTTAGTCAGTCCAATAACGTTTTTCAGGAACAAAGAATTCCACAAGCATTGCATCTTAACTCACCCTCCTGTTGAGTACTACACTGTAGCTGTTATATCTGGTGTTGTATCTTCTACTGTTGCATGTGTGTGCTACCTTAGGATTGCCTGTGTAGCCTTTCAACGAAAGAAAACACAGAATGCTCGAAGGCAGCATCATGAGACACCAAATAGCGTCGTTATTCCTAGAACCAACGTGAAAGCTGCTATGAAAAGTATCAAGTTTTTTGTTGCCATGTTTGGGACATACTTTTTCTGTTACACCCCTCAATTAATTATCACACTGTTGACCATGTTGTCGATTCAGTTGCCATGGGACATCAATATCCCAGCTATGTACTTCTTCATCTGGCCCTCTCTGATCCATTTTCTCTTGTATTTCAACATGAACAAAGATTTTCGTTTGGGAATCACACATCAGTGTTCACAATGTGTTCATGTCAGCTGTAAAACATAAGTACAAGTATAGTGTGTCTTATTATTATTGCCCTTCATCATAAACAATTGTTACTAATTTGTTCTGAAGCAGTTTCCAGTTCCAGGTCTGTGGTATGATATGGCCAGTATATTCTGCAGGCCTGAATAGTCGGAGACATAGTTGGCCAGTGTTTCCCTCATTTAGTTTGCTAAGTCCAATCTGGTTCCAACCGTGCTCATGACGTTATCAGCACAGTCCCGCATCACTTTGGATAATGCGCGCTCATAAACACTTGCATGAGGAGTACACTCACACGTAAGTACTGAAATTGTCCATCATGCTACGTGACTTTGCAGAACATGGCTCACGTCACAGATCGCCGAAGAGTGTCTCCATTTCTGGTAATGTCTCCTGCCTCATGAACTCTCACACTCTAGGTGCCTGCAACATTTTGTGTCCATCGTGGTGGTGGTGGTGGTGGTGGTCGACTCGTGCCTCATGAACTCTCACGCTATAGGTGCTGTAACATTGTGACAACATTGGCCCGGATTTTGAGTTGTTGTCGCTACTTTTTAGTTGAGATTATAGATTTACTTCTGTCTACCCTTAGACCAATTGCCACCGGGACCGTGTCCGGACGATAACTTCCCATTTGATGATTACTGATACACAGAGACACCTGACTATAACAGGCAAATCTAGAATCTTTATTGGAGATCCAGACTCTGACAAACAAGCATTTAGACAGGAACAGTTAGTAGGGTGAGAATAGTCTGTTGGACAGTCTTATCATCCCACGAGAGTCGTGTCAGTGAATTATTGAGTGTCAGTTTGTAGAAACAGGAGGTAGGATACAGTCACCTGATCCTGTATAACGCCTTATGGAGCCTCTGGAATTGAGCCTGGTAGGTTTCAACAGTCACTAGCCATTTGACTTTCTGCACCGTCTAGACCCAGATCTTTTACTTCAGATAACATTGTAGAATAGTCTTCTTCAGAGTGCTTCGTTTTGATAGCCGAGTCTCGGTCTCCTGGCTGACTGGAGGTGAGACATCTATTCTGGCATCTTTCAAACAGCAAACATCACTAGCCAACAGCAAACAGCAATGGGGTTCCTGTAAGCAAGGACAGGCCAGGTGTAAAAAGCCATCACATCTTTGAATAATACATCCTACACCAATATTCTTCACCGACTCTCTCTCTCTCTTGTGGTCAATCCCTCGAGCTCAGACCTCTATCGTATGTCTGACTTCCCAGACATATCTCATAGTTTAGGTTACGACTCTTATTAATCCTAACTTAAGTCCATTAGCTTTTCAGCAACACATCTCATACGTAATAGATATGATGACAAGTTCCATTCACGATAACGGCAGGTTTCCATACCTCACATGGAGATCATCAAATGTTATGGCGTGGATCGTCTTTCTTAATAATCACAGTCTGTCTCGTCAGAAATAGTAGATACGTCAATCAGGATACCCCGGGTAAGCACTCTGTCACCTCCAAGGTTGCTGGAAGATGCTGAGGCTGCACTGGTAAACCTACCCTGAAATAGTGATGTAAAGACAGACAAATAACAGAAGAATTTTGTGTTCTTGGGTTTGTCGCTTTCCACATTTCTTCATCGGATACGTGGATAGTCTGATGTGTATATAGACAATAGACACAGACATTAATATTCCTTTGTCAGCAAATGAAGTGTGTAGAGTCAAACACCAAGAACAATCTGGTTCTGATGAAAGTTCAGATACAATAGAAAGACCAGCCTGACAAAATGTTCCATTGTTATCAAAGGAAGTGTTGCGTCATATAACACCGATGAAATAAACAATGGTTACATGTGTGGGTGTCTCCCCACCACTTATAATAGCCCAAGGTTAGATAGCCCTAGTAAGTGGGAAAAGATCTTTCCCCCTTGACTGCGCCCAGTTAAATAATAACAGGCTTGGGTGTCAGTAATCACTTCACAGCTTATAGCCCTTCTACATATCTGGGTTTTCACCTTGACGAGAAACGCACGCTGTGGTTCTCTCACGCGTCACATGATGCTGACTGAAAAGTACTTGTTTCAAACCGCCACATGATGATGATTGAAAAGTACTCATGTCAAACCTATCCATTAGGGTAATGAAATTATAGCTCTGTTCACGCAGAAGTCCTCTATCAGAACATTATTTCCCTAAGGTACACCATCATTGAGATCGGGCGTCGAATGTGTTGGTAATTCACTTCAACCAGACTGCCCCACACAACTGGCTAGTGAGGTTCATTTTGTCGTGTCCGCTGACCCTAGGCCCACGCGTATATCTAGGTCAGGGCACAGGCTTACGGCACAACTGGCCTGCCTGGTCGATAATTGATCCATAACATAAAAACAAAACTTATGTAAGCGAAGCTAATTATAAATGTGTTTGTTACCTTTAAACTTAGGAACTATTCAGCAACACACATTGCTAGGATTGGTTCATAAAGACGTCTGCTGTTGATCATTCTCTGGCTCCCCAGAAGATGCATAGTAATACAGTTTGAAATCGAAGCGGCCTCTGGTCTCAATGACAGACTATCGAATGACTTTCGGATCAGGTCCGGAAGTATCATATAATCACGGTAGCGGCCGAACATCGATAATCGCCCAACGAAACGATGGTAATTCGCGATCCCCCAGGTTTATCAGAATGTACGACTTTCATCACAAAAGTATCTACGCACACTCAAAGAGTTGAGTTATGTTTCTCGGGACCAGTGAAGTTCATGAAAACCCCCAATACATAACTTCTCGAGAACATAGAAAACGGTCCAAACTCATTTTAACTCTGAGAACTCCACTCACCAGTCTTAAAATGTGGCATAGCCGCATGAACGGCTTGGACACAAGTGAGGAATGCATTGACCCGTCTGAGGCCTACTTCAGTTTCGCGACAAACATCTTGTGTTCATCGTAGTGGTGGTCGACCCTGCCTCTTCTTGCAGGAAGAAGTATTGCTGCCCGACATGGCAGATGTTGTGGACGAACAGATCAATCGCCGCCAACGATATGACCACTATAATTTGGAATTTTCATGTTGTTGGCTTGCCGAGACTCCAGTCTATTCCACTGTTCACATGGACAGTGAGGAGCACATTGTGGGATATTCACTGGCACAGGAACAGAGCATAATGGGGATGACCCGTTACCGTGAAGTTGGAACCGCAACTAACTAATTAACTAATTAACTAACATTTTGATGTTGTCTAGTGATACACTAGACAACATCAAAATGTTAGTTAATTAGTTAATTAATTTCAGCTTCCCCCATCAATGTCAATAAGTGATGAGTCAATTTCTGTTAATTTATTGTTCAGGTTATTTCACTGGCATTAAAATTCCCACTAAGTGACATATATGTGTATTTGTTTTTAATGTTTGCATATCCTTTACAGGACATTACTGTCAACATCAGCATCTTTCAGCTAATTGTTGATTTCTTGGCAAGATTACGCTCAGTAGTTTGTCATTGCTTTCTGAGCGGCCGGCTTACATTCCCCATAAGTTACCGACGCAATTCGAACCATTGCTGATTCTCACAGTCGTCACGTTACTTGCGAGAGTATACTAGATTACGGAGAAAAGTCGCTAACGTCTAGGCCTGGAAGCCGGCTGTATGTGTATTACGTATAACAAAATAGAACAACCCGATCTTGTCTCTTCTTTATATTTTCATAATTTACAAGACCCGGCATTACAGACTGATATGTTGCACAGGTAGCCTTTTGCAAGATGAAAAACATAGTGACCAATAAAAAGATATCATTTGAAACGAGAAAAAGAGTGTTGAAGTGCTACATAGAACCTATACTTTTATATGGATGTGAAGCTTGGACAATGAGCACACAAGGTGAAAAACATCTGATGGCTGTGGAAATGTGGTTTCTGGGTAAAATACAAAGAATACCATGGACAGACAGAAAAACCAATGAACAAGCCCTACAAGAAACAAATGAAGATCGTAAACTGATTAGAGACATTAAACGTAGACAGTCAAAATTCTTTGGGCATATTATGAGAAAAAATTAATTGGAGAACTTGGTGATAACTAGCAAGATCGAAGGGAAGAGACCAAGGAGAAGACCAAGAAGTAAATACCTGGATGTCTTGGCGACGTGGCATGGTCGAGACAGAAACACGGAGCTGATCCACGACTCTGGTGATCGAGCGATATAGAAAAACATGACTGCCCACGCTTATCAGCATGGCGCATGATGCATGGATGGCGGTGTAGGCCGCTGAAAGTGAAACGCACACTATAAGTATTGTCCAAATTAAACATTTACGCATAGATAACTACAAGAGACTTTACAATCACTTTCATGACGCTGTCTCACAGACTGAATGAAGTCTGTATCAAGAAATGTGGACGGCAATCGCCTTCAGGAAAATGCAGTACAATGAGAACCGCATAGCTGCTTCTCAAATAACGTAGTGTTCTGACAATAGCCAATGGTCTGTCAAACAGACATGGATAATACATTGAACGCCTAAATTGAAAGCTTGCGTGTTGTGTCAATAATGTGACTGTTTTATTCCACATTAATTGTTTGAAAGTAAATTCCAGCGGTGAACGAATCAACACACACGGACATGAGAAATGAGACATGTAGTGAGGGAATTGTTTGTATGCTGGGTGATCGCGAGGTTAGATGAGGAAATACCCTGTGATCTGTTGGTCTGACATAAACAGCTCAGACAGCACAATACCAGTTTATGTGCAAGCATATTTAAGTAATTTTACTTAGGTTCTCGTTAGTGCGTAAATTATCCTCGGCCGAACGGCACCAATAGCACGTTGATTGACATCTTTCATTACCATCATGTATTTCAGCCCGTGAGCTGGTTGCATCGAGCAGGGCAACTTTCTGTGGTGGTCAAACACGTTAATCGGAGTACACAAGGGCATGGTGATCCAGGAAATCAGACAAACGACAGAAGACAAGAATGTGCAAGGGTCATGAAACAGTCCCTACAATGAGAGAGGGCGTTAAGAGAAGGGGTCATGCCAAAGTTCTATCTATGTCACCTGGATACTAAGATCGTTGTCAGATCGCCTTACAGTGTTCAAGTATCAGCTGCCAACCTTGCCAATGGGGAAGATTCGACAATGGATCATGTCATCTATATGAAGAGAAGAAGACTCGCGAGCATATTGCCCGCATGTAAGATAATCCTCGGACAAGGCGGGTTCTCACATCAAAATGCGCACCGACCTGCCAGCCATTGCGGATGTAACAAGAACACTTGCGGACAAAACATCAAGTGCTAGGGCAGAGAAGATGGGATCAAAGCTGAACACAGGGCAGCAGGTAAAGCCAACCACCCTTCAGACATGCAGCACATCCATGATAGCATAAAGAATCGGCAGTTGACAAATATTTAGAAAGACATGGTAGATGTCTAGATAAATCCGGAAGTCACAGAATAAACCAGACATGGTGGCGCACTCAACGTCGGCTTGTCAGCTAACAAAGATCGATCTTAGTGTGTAGTATCAATTAAATACAACCTCACTTCCTATACCAGGTTTACACATATCTCAGTGTGTAGTATCAATTAACTACAACCTCACTCCCTATACCAGGTTTACACATACCTCAGTGTGTAGTATCAATTACACACACCCTCACTTCCTATATCAGGTCGACACATATCTCTGTGTGTAGTATCAATTACAAACACCCTCACTTCCTATATCAGGTCGACACATATCTCAGTGTGTAGTATCAATTACAAACACCCTCACTTCCTATACCAGGTCGACACATATCTCAGTGTGTAGTATCAATTACAAACACCCTCACTTCCTATACCAGGTCGACACATATCTCTGTGTGTAGTAACAATTACGTACACCCTCACTTCCTATATCAGGTCGACACATATCTCAGTGTGTAGTATCAGTTACATACACCCTCACTTTCTATACCAGGTCGACACATATCTCAGTGTGCAGTATCAATTACATAACCATCGCTTCTATATCAGGTCGACACATATCTCTGTGTGTAGTAATAATTACGTAACCCTCACTTCCTATATCAGGTCGACACATATCTATGTGTGTAGTATCAGTTACATACACCCTCACTTCCTATACCAGGTCGACACATATCTCAGTGTGCAGTATCAATTACATAACCATCGCTTCCTATACCAGGTCGACACATATCTCTGTGTGTAGTAACAATTACGTACACCCTCACTTCCTATACCAGGTCGACCCATATCTCTGTGTGTAGTATCAGTTACATACACCCTCACTTCCTATACCAGGTCGACAGATATCTCAGTGTGCAGTATCAATTACAAACACCCTCATTTCCTATACCAGGTCGACGCATATATCTGTGTGTAGTATCAATTTACCCAGGATGTGAAGACAGGAATCGGCAGACTGCGCGGAAGAAATCATTGTTGATTCAACGGGCAAGATCGCGTTTACCTGCAAAGCGTTGTGGAACGTAATGAGCACGGCAAGGCACTATAGCGCCCTGGTCATCCACTGCACCTGTATTCGTCTCCAGTCGTCTTCACTTGTCTTGCCAATGGACAAAGATGGACTCATGCGAGAGAGTGAGGTCGAAGAATTGTGTAACTCTTCCTCGCTTTAATCCAGTTCATCCCGCAAGTCATTCTTCATCAACTTCATAAATCACCTTTAAGCCCTGTGGCGATGGGCGAGCGGTGAAGCTGCAGGCGTGGGTACACTGGCAGCCCTAGTCGCAGACCTGCACACAGGTGGCTCAGGCCATATGGTCGTCTTCTACTAACCGGAGCAGTAGTAGGATTCAGCAGCCCCCTGAGCGACTGAGCAACCCTCTATAGGAAAGCACTGCTCACCTCCATAGCACGAGGAAGGGGCTAGAAACGGTGCCATAAGCAATGTCTGCTTCATCACTACCTAACCAGCTAGTCGTGGTTGGTGGGTACCCTATACTGCGGTTGACATATAAACAAAGCAAAAACAGGAAAAGCTAAAAGAGCAAACCATATTCCCTTGACAATGGGAACTTGGAATGTACGGACCCTACTTGATAGAGACGGCGCGTCGGGCCCAGAAAGACGAACAGCACTGATTGGGAGAGAGCTGGGCAGGTACAACATCGACATTGCAGCCTTGAGCGAGACACTACTTGCAGAAGAAGGTCAGATCTGTGAAGTAGGTGCCTGCTACACATTTTTCTGGAGTGGAAGGAAAAGCGAGGAAAGACGCCAATCCGGTGTGGGATTTGCCATTAAGTCGGCCCTGGTTGGCAAACTAGCTGAATTTTCGAAGGCTATAAATGAAAGGCTTATGACCATTAAGTTACCCCTGCTGAAAGGAAAGAAGCATGCAACCATCGTGAGTGTCTACGCACCAACCATGACCAATGAAAATGACGTCAAAAATAAGTTCTGTGAGGACCTACACAACGTATTAACATCTGTTCCCAAAGGAGACAAACTTATACTCCTTGGGGACTTCAATGCCAGAGTAGACAAGGACGTCGTCTCTTAGAGTGGCATCAGACCTGTGCCGAACACGATCTCCTGATCACGAACACAATTTTCCGTCTTCCCACGAGAAATATGACATCATGGATGCATCCTCGCTCGAAACACTGGCACCTCATTGATTATGTCATCGTCAAGAGGAGTGACAGACATGACGTTGGGGTGACAACATCCATGTGTGGTGCCGAATGTTGGCAGACCATCGTCTCATTATCTCATAATAATAATAAAACCTTACTATAACAGCCAGTCCCCTTTTGGCAGACCAGTATATTCCACATAGCTGATAACAAGTACCACACCATTATTTAATATTACTGAGTCGTGTAGTATTGATTTTTGCATTTTGCCCATGCCTTTACAATGCATATACATGTATTTTATATTGTTGCTGTTCTCAGTTAGCCTTGAATGATGTGTGAATGAAATAATGTATGAAAGAGAGTGATAGAAGGGCAGAATGTTAGATGGACCTGCGTGCCCAATTCTTAACCCTTTTAAAATAAAGTACGTTAGTTCGTTCGAAAATAAAATTACACATCAAACCACCACTGCGTCCTCAAGGGGTAAAAATGCAACCCAAAAAAAAATGTCACCCGCCTAAACAGCATTAAAAATGCGGCTATCGTCTGAAAATATGCTAGAAGACCTTCTCAAGCCCAATGCTTCAGCTAAACAGGATGCGGAAACAGAGTGGAGAGCCCTAAAGGACACAATTTACAGCACTGCTATGGAAAACCTGGGTCCAGCCCTCGAAAGCATAAAGACTGGTTTGATGAAAATTCCGAAGACATCAACCAACTGCAGTCCGAGAAACATCTAATCCTCAGGGCATACTTGAATGACCCGAAGTCAATATTAAAAACAAAATGATGCCTTCAATAACATTGGAAGAGTAGTGCAGCAGAAACTTCGGCATATGCGGGACTCCTGGCTGAGCAACAAAGCTGATGAAATTCAAGGCTTTGTTGACAGGCATGATATGAAAAACTTCCACGACTCACTGAAAGCGGTCTACGGTCCAACACCTCCAGGCATAGTTCCTCTCCTCAGTGCAGATGGGGGAACATTGGTCACCGATAAGAAAGAAATCCTTCAAAGCTGAGCAGAGCATTTCAGCACCGTCTTAAATTAAACTTCCTTCTTCGTTGCTGAAACCATCAACTGCCTTCCTCAAATTCCCACTAATGATACACTTGATGACCTGCCAGCCATAGTGGAAGTAAACAAAGCCATTCAGCAACATTCCAGCGGTAAGGCGCCTGGTCCTGACTCCATCCCAGCAGAGACATATAAGGCAGGTGGGCCGGTCCTAATAGAGAAGCTTCACTAAGTCTTTACAAACATATGGGTGAACGAGACCATGCCACAAGATTTCAAGGGCATGTCAATATTTCACCTTTAAAACGTAAAGGAAACCGCCTTACTGTAACACCCACCGAGGCATCTCCTTGTTCTCAATTGCAGGGAAGATACTCGCCAAAATTCTTTTCAATCGCCTCACGGCACATCTCGATCAAGGTCTTCTTCCTGAGAGTCAATGTGGCTTCAGAAAAGAACGAGGAACTGTTGACATGATTTTTGCTGCAAGGCAGCTGCAAGAGAAATGTCAGGAACAAAACTCCGAAATGTTCTCCACTTTCATTGACCTTACCAAGGCTTTTAATACAGTCAGCAGAGAAGGATTATGGAAGATTATCGCGAAATATGGCTGTCCTCGAAAATGTGTCCAAATAGTGCGGCTATTTCAGAATGGTATGTAGGCAAGAGTACGGGAAAATGGTGAGCTGTCTGAGCCCTTTCCTGCTACCAATGGAGTGAAGCAAGGATGTGTCCTGGCACCAACACTGTTCAGCCTCATGTTTTCAGCTATACTGTCTTCGAAAACAACGACACTGGCATAGACATCAACTACCGCATGGATGGAAAGTTGTTCATTCTCAAAAGGTTGAAAGCTACATCCAACACTAACAGCGACACCGTCAGAGAGCTGGTGTTTGCTGATGATTGCGCTCTATATGCCCTCAAAGGCATATATGCAACACAATGTTTCAGCTTTCTCATGTATGTGCCGACTTTGGGCTCAATATCAACTTGGAGAAGTCTGTAGTTATGTAACAGCCAGCTCCAGGGAATAATCACACTGTGCCGAACATCAAGGTGAATGGTCATAGACTAAGTGTTGTGGACAAATTCACCTATCTTGGCAGCACTGTGTCACAAGCTGCCACAATTGATGACGAAGTGAATGCAAAAATCTCCAAGGCAAGTGCGGCTTTGGCAGACTGTACAAGAATTTATGGGGCAGAAATTGAATAAGCCTGCAAACAAAGCTAAAAGTCTACAAAGCAGTTGTATTATCCACACTGCTATATGCTTGTGAAACCTGGACTGTTTATCAGCGACACGCTAGCAAATTAAACCAATTCCACACAGTCTGCCTTAGGAAGCTATTGAAGATTAAATGGCAAGACAAGATCCCAGACACTGAAGAGCGTCCATGCCAAGTATCCACACTATACTAATGTAGAATCAGATTCTCTGGGCTGGTCACTTAACTTGCATGCCAGATCACAGGCCCCTTAACGATTTTATTTTATGGCGAGCTGTGTTGTGGTAAACGCTCCCAATGCGGCCAGGGGAAACGCCTTAAAGACACTGAAAATCTCATTGAATGCTTTTGGAATTCATCTTGACACCTGGGAAACTGCTGCCAAAGACCGAAATTCGTGGCGTACATCATTACGGAAGGGTGCAGTTACTTGTGAAGCAACCAGCACTTCAAGAGCTGTGAAGAAGAGCCTGGACAGAAAAACCACTGCAGGAGATCCTCCTCCTGGAACGTCAAGAATTCTTTGCCCACATTTCAAAGAACATTTCGAGCCAAAATAGGCTTTATCAGCCATCTTAGAACTCACGGCTCCATACTTTCAACCCCACTGGATGAAATGAATGGTCATTATCATTCTTGATGGATAAACAACAATAGTATCAATTACATACACCTTTACTTACTATACCAGGTCGACACATAACTCAGTGTGTAGTATCAATTACATACATCCTCACTTCTTATACCAGGTCGACCCATATCTCAGTGTGTAGTATCAGTTACATACACCAACACTTCACATACCAGATAGACACATATCTCAGTGTGTTGTATCAACTACACACGCCTTCACTTCCTATATCAGGTCGACATATATCCTGAAAGGACCTGTGATACTATAACGGCAAGCTGTGTTCATGTTGAACAATGCAATCCATTACGGAATGAAAGTTGGTGCCGTTAAGGATGGCCGCGAAGACATAGTTAGATAGTGTGTAAGACACATTTGACATAAATGGCATCATTACTGTCGGGGTATAGCACGCAGCAAATGTCCCACAGTACATAATTTTTACAAACTTGACTTTTCATAGCAGCATGTCTGTTAGTTGTAAATATGACGTTATATATAACAACGAGACAAATATTATCTTTAGTCATGAGTTAACTTTGTCATATCCATTCTTTGACATGTACTTATAGTATATACTGAACTCGTAATGTCGTGTGCCACTGTTGCAAATTTTGAATATACCCTTTATTACCTCTTGGAATGGGACGCAGAGGTGTTTCCAAGGCACCAGGGCCGGGTTATATACTGGCCAAGACCTATTGACGCGTCCTCGTCGAGCGTCCTGGGCAACAGGTCCCTTCGGGGTCCTGGCTAAAGTCAATAGGATCGCCGATTCCTCCGAAGTCGGAGAGTGTCTGCCTGTATGGCGAGGAACCACCAGTCTGCACACCAATAAGCCAGACATGGGACAACGGATACTCACGCAAACCTCAGGTCCTGTACTGATGTTGGACAACAGGATGCCTTCATCCGACATACAGGACTTCGCGTTGGAGCTCAAGCCAACGAACACAAGCAAGCAAGCAACCTCTTGGAATGCTAATAAACGAGTAATTGTCAAAAACATGGACATTACCAACCGTTATTCTTTCCCATTACGGGGACATTTAGAGAGATCAATCAACATTACATCCCAATGTTATTTTGGAGTTAAGTTAATTCAGTGACTTAAGCACAGTGTCTAGGTTTCCAAAATATGAGTAAAAAGTATGCATATTGTTTTCTAACCCCGACACGAAAGTCTGTGTTCATATTGAGTTAAATACACAATTTCAACATTGAATGAAGATTGAAAGCAAACACAATTGTTATTACTACAAACTTAGACATATAATTTATTTTTTTTAGCATATCCTTTTTGCAGGACTTAGCTGTCAACACCAGCATCTTTCAGCTGTATGTTGATCTCTGGGCAAGATTACGCTCAGTAGTTTGCCATTGCTTTCTGAGCGGCCGGCTCACATACCCCGTAAGTTACCGATGCGATTCGAACCACTGCTGATTTGAACCGTCATCACGCTACCGGCGAGAGTATACGAGGTTACGGAGAAAAGTCATAACCTCTAAGCCACGAAGCCGGCAGACATATAATACCATCCAATTATTACGAATACAGAAGGGTAATACCATCCAATTATTACGAATACAGAAGGGTAAGTATAACAGAGAAAGTAGGTCCCACACATGGAGACGAAAAATTTCACACTTTTGATTGTAGCGTCCACATTGTTACTAACAACGCTGACAACGAAGGATCGATCTTGCTGCTGTCTTCGAGCGATTTTGACTTTCTTGCGTTTAAACGCTAAACGGGCAATTCTAAAGTGGCACACACTGCAACAAATAATTGCTATAGTTTTTTATAGTACTCAAATGGCGGATATTATACACTCGATGTGAAATATTTCGCTTCGGTAAAATATTGCTGGTATAATTAGAGGAGAGTTGGCGACCAAACAAACAAGAGCAATTTATAGACTCGGGATCTGGTTCATATGTGTGATGTAGTAAACAGGTTTCAGTATATAAATGTAGCGGTCGATAGCGATAACAGCTAAATGGACGGCTGTTGATAAAGGTGCCGAGTATGACATTCCGAGTATGACGAGATTCACGATTTTATCATGTTGCATATACCGGCTTAGCTGTGTGTAGTAGACAATGGCATACAGCCGAAAGGTTAAAGCTGCAAGTATGTCGGTTATAACGATTGAAGACATATAACTGTTTGGGTTGTTGTGCAGCGATGGAGTCCTGCAAACTGTTACAACAAGTAACACACTGACAACTATGACACAGCAGCTGAATGCCGCCCCTGTAAAAATTACATGCACATTGTTGTACATCGTCAGGCCACATTGAAATGTTATGTTGATCATTTTGTACAATTCTCAAATCTTGAAATGTTGATAATAAACTAGGCTCATCATAACGGCCCTCTTTGTTTGTGCCATTATTATTTGACCTACAATTGATTAATATAATTTCTGAAGATCAGTAGTCCTCCTTGAATGCGTTTCGAATCATGTTCATATTTAACAGCTGTAGCAAGTATGTAATCAAAATTGCCACATCAACGATTAATATAATGGGTTCGTATAATAATGATCTGTGCACCTTTCCCATGCTTTTATAATAAATATTTTGAAATAATGTTTTTGTTCTCAGCTAGCCTCATAAATAATGTATCGATGAACTAATGATTGAAAGAGGGTGTTAAAAATACAGTCTATTTTTGTTCGTATATTTAGTTGTGAACCATCAGAAGAAGAAAACAAAGAGCAGGAAAATACATACCATGTGAATCAGTAAACTTAAAAAACCTTAAAGACGAGGCAGTAAGGGAAAATTATGAGAAAGAACTAACTGAACTCTTTTTAAAATTACCTATAGAAAGAAAACCAGTGGAAGAAGAATGGGAGCTGTTCAAATCAAGCATAATAAACATTGCAAAAATAACATGTGGAACCACGAAAGCACGGATAAAGAAAATAACAAGTTGTTGGAACCCAGAAGTAAAGAAAGTGATAAAAGACAAAAAGGAAAAATATAAAAAGTGGTTGAAGAGCAAACAGGAATGTGATTACATAGAATATAGAATAGCGAGAAGACATGTGAGTAGAATAGTAAAGAGGGAAAAACAAAAAGACTGGGAAGAGTATGGAGAAACCCTAAATAAAAACTACAAGGAGGCAACTAGAGACTTCTACAAAAAGATAAGTGCAATGCGAACCAGAGGAGAACCCTTTGACCCAACTGAAATAATTAACAGCGAATACGATGAACCATTAAGTGAACAAAATCAAGTCCTAATAAAAGGGAAGCAGTATTTCTAACAACTTCTCAACATCCCATCATATGTCACAGGAATTCAAGAGACCTACACAGATTCACCGAAGAACTAGAACCAGACATACTAAAAGAAGAAATTATATAAGTCATCAGATTAGCACCATCGAACAAAGAACCGGGACATGATGAAATACCAAATGAACTAATTGAAGCAGCAAGAGAAGTAGGAACAGCTTGTCTACATAGACTATTCAACCATGTTTGGGTAGAACAACAGACATCACGAAACTGGGGAAACGCCATAATTATCCAAATTTCGAAAAACAAAGGCAGCAAAAGAGACTGCACACAATACAGAGGCATTTCATTGTTGAGTCATACTGGGAAAATATTTTGCAAAATTTTTGAAAAAAGATTACGAACTACTTTAGAACCCCAGCTAAGCGAAACACAACTTGGATTTAGGAAAAAAACAAAAGATGTACAGATGCCAATTTTTGCTCTTAGACAACTTATAGAAAAATCAATCGAATTCAATGAAACACTCTACTTAGCCTTTGTCGACCAAGAAAAGGCATTTGATAGAGTAGATAGAAACAAGCTGTGGGAAATCCTTAAACAATATGGAGTGAGTACACATCTAACAAACCTATGTAGAAGTTTATACAACAACAGTGAAAGCACAGTGAGAGCAACTGGAGGACACTCAGAACCCTTTACCATAAGATCTGGAGTACGACAAGGTTGTGTCCTGTCCCCTCTCTTGCTCATAACATATATAGACAGCATATGTAAAGAAACCAGCCAAACAGAGACAGCAAGAATATCGCATTACAAGAACACAGAAGACGAAGCATCTGCATATCTAACCATTAGAGAACTCCTGTTTGCGGACGACTGTCGTGTCTTAATTTAAAGTGTCGTCCCTGGGGTGAGGGGAGTCAACACCCACATTATATTTTACCCCCTTTCAATATCCAGTAGAATCCACCAGCTTCCGTCCAACACACTCCTTCGGTTCATGGACACCTTTTCCTATCTCTCTCTCACTGTCGTACTATGCCCCCTCTCATACTTCCCCAACGCAACATATTCAACAACTCATTCTTCCAACAATTAATAAAGATTAATTTATTAAAAGAAAAGTGTAACGTATGTGAGACGTGTATGCGAAGAAAATGTGTGTTATGTATTCTAATGTAAATGTAGAAGTCAGACTACAAAGTTCATGATCAGAGTCCACTCATCATGGCAAGGATTACACGACATCACAAGAATCAGCACAATGGACCTCACCAAATGTCGTGTCCTTCCCTCCAGACATGTCCTCCTCCAGGAGCTCTGATAACCATGAGATCTGATTCCCATTCAAATCTACAGTCCGGAACGATACTATTTTTGTTCCTAACAAAAAAACTGTTCCTAATAGTTTATAGAAAAATGAGACCTCACAATTCCTGCGCAGTGAAAAAAAATGGAACACTGTCCCATGAACATGACGTTTTTCCTTCTTGCGAAATGTTCTACAGTTTTCACTCTTAAAACAGTCATTGTATCTAGTCTAAAATAGATGTCTTTATTTTCTAGATATTGTCTTAATGTTATGATTTCCTTGATACTTGGAACAACCACTCTTCAATGTTTGGGTTTCATCTAATGTGAACATCAGTCCCTACTGATCTAGTAATAAGTGGACTGAACATCCATCACCACTGGTGTGTTCACGAATGGTATGAAATCAAAACTCACTACTATGTTGCGGTCCACAGGTATTGTGTAATCTTCTTAGTAATGTTATCAGTATTTATCCTGTAGGATACTTATACTATTCAGCTCCACCGAGCAATGTTTATCAACTTCTTCTAGCATAGCCCATTTTAGAAAGTTGCTGGCCAATCTTCCTGCACCAACAATTATCTGGGATCTGATTTTTCAAAGGTTCTGTGTTCTTCATCCCAACCAGAGGGAACCTGTAAAATATATAACACAACTGGTGATAGCCTCCCCGTCACTGATCTCTATTAGATGATCATGGGCCATCGGCCTTGCTCAGAAAAATACATTGAACCTAACTCTGCCAGGGACAGATGAACTCAACCCATTGGTTTTCATAAGGCCAAGACAAGAAAAAAAAAACAACAAACAGAATGCGGAACCCCGCCCACCAGGGAGCACCCACTGGAATATCCCAATTATCCCCCATTACTCAATTCTCGACTAGTAAGGCTTATCCATACTTCACTACTCTATTTTCAACTAACAGAGCCAATTATCACTTCACTACTCTAGCTAGTTTCAACCATGCTACTGCCTAAATTAATTAGGCCTAATTACACTATGTAATGACCTAAACTCTAGTTATATCCAACACTAGATTATTCCACATTATTTACATCTAAACGATTTATTGTAAATACCTTATAAACACTCAGCCCTATCCCACATCGAATCTATGCTTGCCATAAAGGACACATGCTCCTCAACATTAGTTGATATCGAACATGCTAGATTCTTTGCGAATTAAAACAGCGCGAGTCAAAACACTTCCACCCAGGCCCACACTCTTGTGTAAAACTAACGATAACAAATTTGTCCTCATTCAGCCTAGGATTGTCCTAGTCACGTCATTCGATGTAACCCTCCCCCAGGTTGCCTCCCGGTCGGGACTATTTTCCCGTACATCAAAGGTCCCTCCCGCCCGGGATCTATAGACTTCATTTCTTCTGTCAACAGCAGGTGTTTTTAGGGGCAGACAATTCGTCAGAAATACTCTCTGTCCAACAGGCAATTCTCAAGGTCGGCGGTGCCGTTTGATCTATCTGCCACTTGTAAACAACTGCAGCTGTGCATACAGACAGTCTTTGGTAATTTCTATCATCTGATGTTAACGACAGTGGATTTCATCACAACGACCAAGTACTAATAGCAAAATCAGAAGCTGAATTACAAGACCACATGAATAGTCTAAACGAAATGTGGTGGGAACATAACATGAAAATTAGCGCAAGCAAAACAGAGGTAATGGCTATAACTAAAGAAGGACAAACAACAACAATTCACCTAAACGAACATCCATTGAAACAAGTAAAGAGTTTCAAGTACCTAGGAAGTATAATTTAATCAAAGGCAGATCAGAAGACGAGATCGAAAATAGGTGCAACAAGGCAAACCAACTCATTGGACAAATGGCACCAATACTAAAGAACAAACATGTATCAATAACTACTAAGAAAGCACTTTACAACACAATCTTCCTACCAACTCAATGCTACCAATGCCAAACCTGGACAATGACAGAAAAAGAGAAAAGAAAAATCACAACAACAGAAATGAGATTCCTGAGAAGAATACTCAACATATCGTGAAGAGATAAGATCAGAAATGAAGAAATGAGGACTAAAGTGGGGGTTAAAGCAGCACTAGATTTTATTATAAAGCAGCATGTCAAATGATTTGGCCATGCAAGTAGGTTACCAGTCAACAACATACCACAACAAGCAATGATGTACAGACCAGATGGAAACAGAGGAAGAGGCCGACCACGTAAACGTTGGACGGAGGGAATAGCAGAGTCCATGGGAATATCGATACATGAGGCCTATAATCGGGCACTCTCACGATGTTATACTTCACCTCGACACCGCAAGATACAAGAGGAACACGATGAGATGAGATGAGATCTAGTCGTGTTTGTGTGTGTGTGTCTGTGTGTTTGTGTGTGAGTAAGTGCGTTTTTTGTGTGTATATGAGTGTTTGTGTGTGTGTGAGTGTGTGTGTGTGTGTGTGTGTGTGTGTGTGTGCGTGCGCGCGTGCGTGTGTGTGTGTGTGTGTGTGTGTGTGTGTGTGTGTGTGTGTGTGTGTGTGTGTGTGTGTGTGTGTGTGTGTGTGTGTGTGTGTGTGTGTGTGTGTGTGTGTGTGTGTGTGTGTGTGTGTGTGTGTGTGTGTGTGTGTGTGTGTGTGTGTGTGTGTGTGTGTGTGTGTGTGTGTGTGTGTGTGTGTGTGTGTGTGTGTGTGTGTGTGTGTGTGTGTGTGTGTGTGTGTGTGTGTGTGTGGTGTGTGTGTGTGTGTGTGTGTGTGTGTGTGTGTGTGTGTGTGTGTGTGTGTGTGTGTGTGTGTGTGTGTGTGTGTGTGTGTGTGTGTGTGTGTGTGTGTGTGTGTGTGTGTGTGTGTGTGTGTGTGTGTGTGTGGTGTGTGTGTGTGTGTGTGTGTGTGTGTGTGTGTGTGTGTGTGTGTGTGTGTGTGTGTGTGTGTGTGTGTGTGTGTGTGTGTGTGTGTGTGTGTGTGTGTGTGTGTGTGTGTGTGTGTGTGTGTGTGTGTGTGTGTGTGTGTGTGTGTGTGTGTGTGTGTGTGTTGTATGTCGTAATATACTTCTTCCGAAGTGTTGTTGAAATTTAGAAGCAACAGGTTGAAATCTCAGTGTAACAGTAGTATAGGGATTCCTTGTTGAAGATGAGGACGCAATGCAGTTAGAAATGCCTTGAGTGCTGCGATGTCGTGACTTCACTCAACTATGCTATGTTGTTTATTGTGTCATAATTCTATTGTAACTGGTTCCATCTGTATTGGGACACTTCACTGGTTGTTGAAGATAACGACGATGCGATCATAGAAATGTCCCGAGTGCTGTGATGTCTGGTCTAGACTCAGTTCAACTCAACTATGTTGACCTGTTTGTTACTTCTTTTCTCTACTTATATGGGTGCCCATCGACACCTGTAGATTGATTCCTCACACGTTTCTCACCTATGACCTCGGAGTTGTGTGTCAAGTACTTCACCCAGATTGTGCTGTGCGTTATCTCAATGATAAAAAGAGAATAGTACACAGCGATATCAAGCCCGACAATATTTTTATCAACGCCAACAACGATCCAATTCTTTGAGATTTTGGATTATCTTTTTGCATCCCTTCAGGCACAACAGTGGTTAATACAAAATTAATTTGTGGCACCAAGTGTTTCCTTGCTCCAGAAATATTGTGCTCGCAATGGGTTGATCCTTACAAGCTAGACGTCTACTCCCTGGGCGTGGTTCTATGGTGCATGATGTTCAAAGCAGAGCCAACATCAGACAAAGTCTACGAGTGTCTGAAAGACCCCGATATGATGTTAGGTGTTCCTGAGACTCAACGCTGGTGCTTGACTAATTCGTTGAAACACGATCCAGACACAAGACTTTCAGCGTCATCTATACTGACCATTATGCACATGTATGATATCCACAAGGACCTTATTGACAGTCTGTAAGTATACATTTCTTTGGCATGTTTTCAATTTGTTTTCTAATTTTGGTATTTACTAAACAGATTAACACTGCATATCAATATTCAGTCGGTTCTTATCAGTTTAGTTAATTAACACTGCATATCAATCTTCACTCGGTTCTTAGCTGTATAGTTAATACTAAACTTATTGTGTTTGTTGTCTAACTTACGATTCTGTTTCTCTCTCTCTCTCTCTCTCTCTCTCTCTCTCTCTCTCTCTCTCTCTCTCTCTCTCTCTCTCTCTCTCTCTCTCTCTCTCTCTCTCTCTCTCTCTCTCTGTTACTTATACTGAATGTTTTTTAATTATCCTATACTGCAATATATATTTATAACAATGTTTAGACGTTAATTGATAATAAACACTCATACATTACATAAATATTCCTGTTTAAATGCTAACATATGAGGTTAGTTAAATCTAAATGTCGAAGCTCATTTGCTCATTACATAATGAACATATTCATAAAACGTTAATGGTACAATATTTTTTTATTTAGTAGATAGCGTAGTATCGATGGAATTTAGTATTGTAGAGATTATTAATTTACTTTATTGAATTGTACACATCTACATTTCGCATTAAGTTAAGTCAAACAATCAAGTGTGAGTATTATATCCCTTATTAACATAAGCTAATGATTATCTTAAGTGGTTTAAGGAATAATATTAACACAGATACTAACTTCAAGTCATGTATTTTATTTTACTGACACATTCCCAAAAAAATCGCATTGCCTTGCCCACGAACATAATAATGTTTGTATTCCAAAACAGCGTGTGTAATCACTTGAATGTTGTGTACACACAGAAAACATCAGAAAGAGGCAGTCAAAATTCCGAATTCAAGATATG
This sequence comes from Cepaea nemoralis, assembly GCA_014155875.1. Lineage (NCBI taxonomy): Eukaryota > Metazoa > Mollusca > Gastropoda > Stylommatophora > Helicidae > Cepaea > Cepaea nemoralis. The sequence continues at coordinate 21,119 of JACEFZ010018696.1, read as the reverse complement.
GAAAGACACATTACAGAAATTTAAGATGTCACCATAGCTGGCATATTTTGCTAGAGAACGAAGGTTGTTGTAACAGACGAACATCAACGCATGATGACAAAGCATCAGAGGCTGATGGTATGTGCAGTGCATGTTTCCAATGTTAGTGCATTGCTACAGCCAAGTATAAACGACTATGCCAGGACACATTATCATTACATGAGCAACATTTACTATCTTAACCCACTTTACATATTCCATCGATGATCATTCTTGTCTAAACTGATTTTATGCTAAATAACTTCTACTATTCTAATCTAGTTTGCAGTCGCACCACAGAATATCGTTTTGCTTTAGATATCCATACACACATACACATTCACAAGCACACACACACACACACACACACACACACACAGAATGCAGATTGTATGTCTCAAGCGAGAGCAAGACTATTTCCTCGCTACAGAAATGCTATCTACATATTGTTAAAAATAAGAACACTGTAGACAGTGCAAATAGCATAGTAAACAAAGCACAAGCATAAGCGTGCGCGTCGCTGATGTAGTGGATATTTAGCTTAGGAGATGGAGTGAACCGTTCCCTTATCTGATGCTGACATGTTATCTTACTCTGTTAAAACGACTAGCTCCTATTTGCGTCGAAGCTACGGCATTACTATAAATGAACTCTGTCATTAGCAGTCGTCACTGTCGCAATAGATTACCCAACGTAATCAACATGAACTATGTTAGGTTCTAAATAATAGTTTTGGGTAATGAGGATACAAACACTTCAACTACAACAGGATTCACTTAAGCGTTCGTTAGATAGAGGCAAAGTTTGGTCATTAGTCAGATATTAAACGTCTTTATGCGAGAAATAGTTCTTCTAAGAAATGAACATTTAAAAAATAAATTAACTTACCTCGGCATCAGCACACCGGATTTTTAAAAACACGCGTTCTTACCCATTCGGCCATACTGACCTGAATGTGAACCTATCATTTTTGAAATCACTCAAGTCAATTTATTTTTTAAATGTTCATTTCTTCGAAGAACTATTTCTCGCATAAAGACGTTTAATATCTGATTAATTACCAAACTTTTGCCTCTATCTAACGAACGCTTAAGTGAATCATGTTGTAGTTGAAGTGTTTGTATCCTCATTACCCAAAACTATTATTTAGAACCTAACATAGTTCATGTTGATTACGTTGGGTAATCTATTGCGACAGTGACGACTGCTAATGACAGAGTTCATTTATAGTAATGCCGTAGCTTCGACGCAAATAGGAACTAGTCGTTTTAACAGAGTAAGATAACATGTCAGCATCAGATAAGGGAACGGTCCACTCCATCTCCTAAGCTAAATATCCACTACATCAGCGACGCGCTCGCTTATGCTTGTGCTTTGTTTACTATGCTATTTGCACTGTCTACAGTTTTCTTATTATTAACAATATGTAGACTAGCATTTCTGTAGCGAGGAAATAGTCTTGCTCTCGCTTGAGACATACAATCTGCATTCTTGTGTGTGTGTGTGTGTGTGTGCTTGTGAATGTGTATGTGTGTATGGATATCTAAAGCAAAACGATATTCTGTGGTGCGACTGCAAACTAGATTAGAATAGTAGACGTTATTTAGTATAAAATCAGTTTAGACAAGAATGATCATCGATGGAATATGTAAAGTAGGTTAAGATAGTAAATGTTGCTCATGTAATGATAATGTGTCCTGGCATAGTCGTTTATACTTGGCAGTAGTAATGCACTAACATTGGAAACATGCACTGCACATACCATCAGCCTCTGATGCTTTGTCATCATGCGTTGATGTTCGTCTGTTACAACAACCTTCGTTCTCTAGCAAAATATGCCAGCTATGGTGACATCTGAAATGTCTGTAATGTGTCTTTCCATATCTTGAATTGGGAATTTTGACTGCCTCTTTCTGATGTTTTCTGTGTGTACACAACATTCAAGTGATTAATCACACACGCTGTTTTGGAATACAAACATTATTATGTTCGTGGGCAAGGCAATGCGATATTTTTGGGAATGTGTCAGTAAAATAAAATACATGACTTGAAGTTAGTATCTGTGTTAATATTATTCCTTAAACCACTTAAGATAATCATTAGCTTATGTTAATAAGGGATATAATACTCACACTTGATTGTTTGACTTAACTTAATGCGAAATGTAGATGTGTACTATTCAATAAAGTAAATTAATAATCTCTACAATACTAAATTTCATCGATACTACGCTATCAACTAAATAAAAAAAACATTGTACCATTAACGTTTTATGAATATGTTCTATTATGTAATGAGCAAATGAGCTTCGACATTTAGATTTAACTAACCTCATATGTTAGCATTTAAACAGGAATATTTATGTAATGTATGAGTGTTTATTATCAATTAACGTCTAAACATTGTTATAAATATATATTGCAGTATAGGATAATTAAAAAAACATTCAGTATAAGTAACAGAGAGAGAAGAGAGAGAGAGAGAGAGAGAGAGAGAGAGAGAGAGAGAGAGAGAGAGAGAGAGAGAGAGAGAGAGAGAGAGAGAGAGAGAGAGAAACAGAATCGTAAGTTAGACAACAAACACAATAAGGTTAGTATTAACTAAACAGCTAAGAACCGAGTGAAGATTGATATGCAGTGTTAATTAACTAAACTGATAAGAACCGACTGAAGATTGATATGCAGTGTTAATCTGTTTAGTAAATACCAAAATTAGAAAACAAATTGAAAACATGCCAAAGAAATGTATACTTACAGACTGTCAATAAGGTCCTTGTGGATATCATACATGTGCATAATGGTCAGTATAGATGACGCTGAAAGTCTTGTGTCTGGATCGTGTTTCAACGAATTAGTCAAGCACCAGCGTTGAGTCTCAGGAACACCTAACATCATATCGGGGTCTTTCAGACACTCGTAGACTTTGTCTGATGTTGGCTCTGCTTTGAACATCATGCACCATAGAACCACGCCCAGGGAGTAGACGTCTAGCTTGTAAGGATCAACCCATCGCGAGCACAATATTTCTGGAGCAAGGAAACACTTGGTGCCACAAATTAATTTTGTATTAACCACTGTTGTGCCTGAAGGGATGCAAAAAGATAATCCAAAATCTCCAAGAATTGCATCGTTGTTGGCGTTGATAAAAATATTGTCGGGCTTGATATCGCTGTGTACTATTCTCTTTTTATCATTGAGATAACGCACAGCACACGCCATCTGGGTGAAGTACTTGACACACAACTCCGAGGTCATAGTTACAAGCTTGGATGTCAAGGTTCCATTAGGGCAGTAATGAGTACAGATGGCTAAGTATTCAGGACACACGGCAGATATAGTATGTTTGATGACGTGTGGATGAGACAATGTTATTAAAACGATGGTCTCTTTATAAAAGAACTCCATGTTTCTAATCCCTCCATCAGCAGTAAGCAATGGCAGTAACTTCACGGCTCTCTTATGTTTAGCACACAGAAGTGAGGTAGCTAGAACAACTTCTCCACTCATTCCACTACCCAAAACTGGACCTCTAGAGAAATAATATGTCGCAAAGAAATCCCCAGGTAGATTTACTAACGAAGGTAATTCCATTTCTGAACACAAACACGGTAAACACCACGTGAGAAATATCCAAATGAGAAAATGCACAAGATAGTATAATCGCACGATCTTGCCACACGCACTCTGGAAAACTGTATGATGAAATGAGACACTGGTCTCGCTTATTTATAGGAAAAGGTAGCCGGTAGCGTGGTCTCTGTCGGAGTACTCGTTACGGTATCGGTTGATAATATTCAATGGACAATAATTGGAGGCTAAATCTAATAGCCATTATCGCCAGTTGTGTTTCACGGGATTGGCATTCGTTCTAATCTAGCGGCCTTCAAAGAACCGGTCAGATAATCCCACCGTATGGCAGCTTTTGTCCACACCCGTATCAATGTCCAGTGATTTAGCATTCACATCCTGACACGCGGGACAGCAAGAGGGACCTATATTTGATATATTGACCTAATCAGGGGAAGCATATGAAAACACGAGTGACCACTATCAAAGAAATCAACCATTACTCAACAGGTGTGTCTAATTGCGCCATTGATAATCAAGAACATGCTTGAACGAAGCGTATGAATGGCACGGTTTATATATATATATATATATATATATATATATATATATATATATATATATATATATATATATATATATATATATATATATATATAAACTAATCACTAATAACTGGTATCATGAAGGCTAATAGACTACAATGGCTGGGGCATATAGAAAGAATGGAAGATAATAGGGAAACAAAACTCGCTTACACTCAGAAAATAGATGACCGTAGACCCCGAGGTAGACAAAGAAGACGGTGGAGAGTATATATATATATATATATATATATATATATATATATATATATATATATATATATATATATATATATATATATATATATATAGACCTACAAGCACTTGGAATCAACGACTGGCAAGAGAGAGTCACCCAGAGAGACGAATGGAGACGGATTGTATCTGCAGCAAAGAATCTCAATGGCTCAGAACGCTGAAGCAGAAGAAGAGATATATACAAAACTTTATACATATAATCGCAAATTATTCGAACACTATCTCAGTACGGCTGGTCTCTCTGGTCTAGAGGTTACACGACATTCTCCGTAGTCTCGTATACTCTAGAAAGTAACGCGACGTTGCGTGAGAATTGGTAGCGGTTCTCTCCGCGTCGGTAACTTACGGGGTATTGAGCCGATCGCTCAGAAAGCAATGGCAAACTACTGAGCGTAATCTTGCCAAAAAATCAACAATCAGCTGAAAGATGCTGATGTTGACAGCGATGTCCTGTAAAGGATATGCGAGAAATAAATCTCAGTACGAATTACCTTTCCCATTAATAATAAAAATAATAACAATAATAAAACACTAGTATGACAGCCAGCCAATTTTAGTAAACCAGTATATTCCACATAGCTAATAACAAGTGCCACACCATTTATTAATGTTACTGAGTCGTGTAGTATTGATTTTTGCATTTTCCCCATGCCTTTTAAATGCATATCTTTTATTTGTTACTGTTCTAACTTAGCCTGGAATGATATGTGAATGAAATAATGAATGAAATAGTGTGATTGAAGGGCAGATTGCTAGACAGGCCTGCGTGCCCAATTCCTAACCGTTTGAAAATAATTTTTTTTTTTTTTCGTTCGTTCGGTCGTTCTTTTTTTTTATCATTCTTTCTCATCTTTCTTTCTTCTATCCGTGCCTCTGCATTCTTAATTGTTTTTCCTTCATTCTTCTTTCCCTCTTCTGTCTTCCTTATTAATTAATTCTTTGTTTGTATATTCCCTCTTCCTTTTTTCACCTGTCTTACTTCCTGTTTCTTTCCTTTTCTTTCTAACGTATAGCTTCTTCCTTCCTACTTTCCTTCTTTTTTCTACCTTCTTTCTTCATATTTCCTTTCTTTTCTTCCTTCTTTATTTCTCCGTGATTATTGCCTTCTTATTTCTTTCTTCTTTTTATTATCAGTATTGTGGAAATCCAATTAGTTGTCAATCGGCATAGTCATTATTACAAGCCTTGCCTGTTTTTCTTTCCTAGTGTAACCCTCATTCGGGCATAATCCCTCAAGTAATTCACTTCAAGAGCACCTATCTCTAGCTATCACATGCAGCTTCGTCCATTCTGTATCCACATGTAATGTCTGTGTGTTTTAAGGTCTTAATGTTTCTTTTGATGTGTGGATAATAAGCATAGTTATACAATTCAAGGTCTTATAACCCGTTACTGCTACTTCTCGCTTTGATTCCCCGGCGGGTTAACACCAGGGATGGAGTTATGCCTCTCCATAGCACAAAGCCTGGGCTAAGATATAGAAACCATGTGTTGCCCATGCAGCATGATCCCTCTGCCAGCCTGTCTAGTTTACTCCAGGCGAAAGATAACAGCAATACATCTGGAACAAAACAAGCTGAAGAAGCTGCCGGATCAGAAAGCAATGCACTAACTGTCCGTCTGTCGGAGCTTCGATCCTAGACCAGCTGCCAACCAAGGCTTAGAGACTGATCTGCCCTGCCATGACATTTTATCTTTAGGTTGCATTTCCTCGCACCAGGATAAGGCTTGTACACTCCCCATTGCGCTCTTCTACCCGATGCCCTTAGCATAATGTGGGGTGTCGGGTCTGGCAAACGCCGCCAAACATTCGGCGCTAACAGAAAGCAGGTAGTACCGTCTGCTGTCATTACGGTAGTTCAGTCACATCTGACAAAGACCTAACTCAGAGTGCACAGAATAGTGACTCTGGAATCTACAATGAGCCTGAGGAAACACAAAAATTGTAACACTGTAAACTACAATGAGCCTGAGGGAACACAAAGAATTGTAACACTGTAAACTACGGTGAGCCTGAGGAAACACAAAGAACTGTAACACTGTAAACTACCGTAAACCTGGGGATACAAAGAATAGTAAAACTTTAAACTACCGTAAACCTTAGGGATGCAAAGAATAGTAACACTGTAAACTACCGTGAACCTTAGGGATACAAAGAATAGTAACACTGTAAACTACCGTGAACCTTAGGGATACAAAGAATAGTAACACTGTAAATTACCGTGAACTTTAGGGATACAAAGAATAGTAACACTGTAAACTACCGTGAACCTTATGGATACAAAGAATAGTAACACTGTAAACTACCGTGAACCTTAGGGATGCAAAGAATAGTAACACTGTAAACTACCGTGAACCTGAGTGAACACAAAGAATTGTAACACTGTAAACTACCGTGAACCTGAGGGAACACAAAGAATTGTAACACTGTAAACTACCGTGAGCCTGAGGGAACATAAAGAATAGTGACATTGTAAAATACCGTCAACCTCAGGGGATGCAAATAATAGTAACACTGTAATCTACCGTAAGCCTGGGGGAACTCAAAGAATAGCGACATTGTAAACTACCATGCATATTTTAAGAAACGACTAAGAATGTCCGTGTGCTACCGAGACCCTTAAGTGAAGCAAAGAATAATTAACATCGTCACCTACCATATATATCGCAAGAGTGGATGGGAGAGAGTTGGGCGTGAAATTGGTTTCCCCACTGCATTGGAAAGACCTAGCTGCAAAATCCAACCAATCTTACAATTTGTTGTACTGAGTCATGGCTCTCTATATCGCGCGATCTCCAACACCATGCATCAGTTTGGTGAACAGAGTTACGATTCTCTATATCTTTTGATCTCCAAATCCATGTATCAGTTTTCCTCTAAATGTTCATGGCAGTATTGTCAAGGCTCTATTAATTTCCTTCCGATTTCTTATACCTGACATATGTTCTAAACTTATGTAAAGCTTTTGTATTTGTAACTACTGTCCATGCCATGCTCTCGAAAACACTAACTCGCGTAGCTGACTGCATTCTTCATCGACGCCCGAGCTGTGTGATCAAGCGCACATATTTCTTATTTTTCCATTTATTTCAACTGCAATATTTTAATATACACTTATGGAGTTTGAATTGTCGCTGCTAATGGCACAAGAATTGCCCTAAAATAGTTTTTCGTTAAAGAGTTTAAAATGTTCTCGCTTCTATTACATGACATCGATAGATTCATGTAATATTTCTCGTCACTACCTCCTATTGCCGCTATTCAAATAATATTGGGATGCACCCTTGGGATAGACAAGCGAGGAATTATGCAGGGTTTGCAGAACTGTGGATTGATAGAATGATTATGCGAGCACATGTAACAGATATACAGAGTTGTTATAATATCTTAAGAAAGAAGTTAACTCACAAAGAGAACGGCTTACGCGCAGCAGAGGACTACAGGCCGCATTCTTTATGCAGATTATGAGAAGGAAAAAGCAGGAGTACGTCATCACGATGGGAAGGTTGGAGAGGATGAGGAGCAGGAGACGTCCAAGAGAGAGGAGGCCGGATTATAAGAGGAGGCACTCGTTATAGAGGTTGGGCTAAGAAATTATTTAGTATCTCCCTTTTCCTGAGAAATATTTAATATTTTCGTGGTTTAATTTGGGTCCTCTTCCCAGGGAAGTGCATTAGACCATGTTACCCGCCCCTCCCCCCACCCCCCAGAGGTCAGTTTGTCCAACTTCGGCATCGATTCGTATAAGATATACTTCCTCTAGATTGATTTCGTCCCAGGTAACGGTCTCTAACTACTCGTCGGTATGATTTCCTTCCTAATAATTTTCCCAGGGGAGTGTTCATATGGGTTTTTTATTTTTTTGTTTTTTTGCGATTTCCAAATGCAGTGGAATCTTTAACGCGGGATTACTAAGCATACATCTACTATTTTTTCATGTTAATATTTTCTCTATTATACATATGTAGACTTTCTTAACGGTATATTTAGTTGTCATTTTACAAATTCAACACTTATATGCATCATATCTTATAGCTTATTACACATGTGTTAGTTAAGCCTGTCTTGTTCTGTGAGGAATCTAAAGAATGTTACTAGTTCTCTTCGTTGGAGTTGGTAGCATACATCATCTTTCCGTGGGTCGGGTGCTCTTCCAACTTACTTTGCCAGTCTGTCGGCCTATTCATTCCAAAGTATGATGCAATGTGAAGGAATCTATTATATCACAACCCTTTTAAATTTCTGGCATAAATGATGTATAGTTACACTATTGTCTGATAGTCTTCACTGTTTCTCATATTTAGTTTTGAAATAATCACCTTTGAATCTATAATAAAGGAGCTATTTGTTTCTCTTTATTCTTCAAGGTAATTTTGCATTCAGCAGTTTGCAGTTACTTTCTCAACCGTCGACGCCTCATATAAATGCAACATATACAAAACCATCAACTTCCACATTTCCAGACGTTCACTTCGAACAATCGCCTCTGCTAACACTATACCCACTTGCTTTCTAAATTCAGCGTTTCTGATCATGGCGCTTCTTGTCACATGCATATAAGTTAAAACAAACATTTTAAAATTAGTTACAGCTTGTCATCTCAGATTATTCGCATCAGTATAATATTCCCGTGATTAACTGTAGTTGAAATAAGGCGCTTGCTTTACTCCTAGATATGTACATAATTGTTATTTTAACACTGTACATCTTGTATTTTGTTTTACCGTTGTAGATAAATTCTACCAGACTTCATTATATCTCTTCCCTCACAGTTTCCACGGGCTTGGGACCGTCACATGTAATAACAAATACCACGTGGCCTGATTAAAAAGATTTGAAACCAATACTGGTTTAGACGGCATTGCCATGTTAGGTTAGGTTAGAAAGTAAATGTTAATGATCGGTTAGTAAACATGCAGTATTAGTATTAGTAATTAGTCAACGTGCAACAGCAATCTTAGTATCTAAAGTCGTATTGTTAGTACAAAATGTTAACTTAACTATGCAGGTCTGTATTTATGTGTACCAAATTTTTTTTCCGCTCGCTCGCTTTGAACTCAAGCGTAGCCCATACACATGATTTATAGTATTTATTGACTTTTTTCGTGTGGATTAGCTTTCCATATTAACAGTGTCCCTCGTCATCAGGCGAACCCACTCCGACTTCAGAGGTTCTTGTAATTTACGTCCCCAAGTAAAGGACGACAGGTCAACATTTTAGTCCAGCTGTCCGGTGTAGGGGTTGAACCACTTACCTCGGCATCAGCACACCGGATTTTTAAAAACACGCGTTCTTACCCATTCGGCCATACTGACCTGAATGTGAACCTATCATTTTTGAAATCACTCAAGTCAATTTATTTTTTAAATGTTCATTTCTTCGAAGAACTATTTCTCGCATAAAGACGTTTAATATCTGATTAATTACCAAACTTTGCCTCTATCTAACGAACGCTTAAGTGAATCATGTTGTAGTTGAAGTGTTTGTATCCTCATTACCCAAAACTATTATTTAGAACCTAACATAGTTCATGTTGATTACGTTGGGTAATCTATTGCGACAGTGACGACTGCTAATGACAGAGTTCATTTATAGTAATGCCGTAGCTTCGACGCAAATAGGAGCTAGTCGTTTTAACAGAGTAAGATAACATGTCAGCATCAGATAAGGGAACGGTTCACTCCATCTCCTAAGCTAAATATCCACTACATCAGCGACGCGCTCGCTTATGCTTGTGCTTTGTTTACTATGCTATTTGCACTGTCTACAGTTTTCTTATTTTTAACAATATGTAGACAGCATTTCTGTAGCGAGGAAATAGTCTTGCTCTCGCTTGAGACATACAATCTGCATTCTGTGTGTGTGTGCTTGTGAATGTGTATGTGTGTATGGATATCTAAAGCAAAACGATATTCTGTGGTGCGACTGCAAACTAGATTAGAATAGTAGACGTTATTTAGTATAAAATCAGTTTAGACAAGAATGATCATCGATGGAATATGTAAAGTAGGTTAAGATAGTAAATGTTGCTCATGTAATGATAATGTGTCCTGGCATAGTCGTTTATACTTGGCAGTAGTAATGCACTAACATTGGAAACATGCACTGCACATACCATCAGCCTCTGATGCTTTGTCATCATGCGTTGATGTTCGTCTGTTACAACAACCTTCGTTCTCTAGCAAAATATGCCAGCTATGGTGACATCTGAAATGTCTGTAATGTGTCTTTCCATATCTTGAATTGGGAATTTTGACTGCCTCTTTCTGATGTTTTCTCTGTGTACACAACATTCAAGTGATTAATCACACACGCTGTTTTGGAATACAAACATTATTATGTTCGTGGGCAAGGCAATGCGATTTTTTTGGGAATGTGTCAGTAAAATAAAATACATGACTTGAAGTTAGTATCTGTGTTAATATTATTCCTTAAACCACTTAAGATAATCATTAGCTTATGTTAATAAGGGATATAATACTCACACTTGATTGTTTGACTTAACTTAATGCGAAATGTAGATGTGTACTATTCAATAAAGTAAATTAATAATCTCTACAATACTAAATTTCATCGATACTACGCTATCAACTAAATAAAAAAAAACATTGTACCATTAACGTTTTATGAATATGTTCTATTATGTAATGAGCAAATGAGCTTCGACATTTAGATTTAACTAACCTCATATGTTAGCATTTAAACAGGAATATTTATGTAATGTATGAGTGTTTATTATCAATTAACGTCTAAACATTGTTATAAATATATATTGCAGTATAGGATAATTAAAAAAACATTCAGTATAAGTAACAGAGAGAGAGAGAGAGAGAGAGAGAGAGAGAGAGAGAGAGAGAGAGAGAGAGAGAGAGAGGGGGGGGAACAGAATCGTAAGTTAGACAACAAACACAATAAGGTTAGTATTAATTAAACAGCTAAGAACCGAGTGAAGATTGATATGCAGTGTTAATTAACTAAGATGATAAGAACCGACTGAAGATTGATATGCAGTGTTAATGTGTTTAGTAAATACCAAAATTAGAAAACAAATTGAAAACATGCCAAAGAAATGTATACTTACAGACTGTCAATAAGGTCCTTGTGGATATCATACATGTGCATAATGGTCAGTATAGATGACGCTGAAAGTCTTGTGTCTGGATCGTGTTTCAACGAATTAGTCAAGCACCAGCGTTGAGTCTCAGGAACACCTAACATCATATCGGGGTCTTTCAGACACTCGTAGACTTTGTCTGATGTTGGCTCTGCTTTGAACATCATGCACCATAGAACTACGCCCAGGGAGTAGACGTCTAGCTTGTAAGGATCAACCCATCGCGAGCACAATATTTCTGGAGCAAGAAAACACTTGGTGCCACAAATTAATTTTGTATTAACCACTGTTGTGCCTGAAGGGATGCAAAAAGATAATCCAAAATCTCCAAGAATTGCATCGTTGTTGGCGTTGATAAAAATATTGTCGGGCTTGATATCGCTGTGTACTATTCTCTTTTTATCATTGAGATAACGCACAGCACACGCCATCTGGGTGAAGTACTTGACACACAACTCCGAGGTCATAGTTACAAGCTTGGATGTCAAGGTTCCATTAGGGCAGTAATGAGTACAGATGGCTAAGTATTCAGGACACACGGCAGATATAGTATGTTTGATGACGTGTGGATGAGACAATGTTATTAAAACGATGGTCTCTTTATAAAAGAACTCCATGTTTCTAATCCCTCCATCAGCAGTAAGCAATGGCAGTAACTTCACGGCTCTCTTATGTTTAGCACACAGAAGTGAGGTAGCTAGAACAACTTCTCCACTCATTCCACTACCCAAAACTGGACCTCTAGAGAAATAATATGTCGCAAAGAAATCCCCAGGTAGATTTACTAACGAAGGTAATTCCATTTCTGAACACAAACACGGTAAACACCACGTGAGAAATATCCAAATGAGAAAATGCACAAGATAGTATAATCGCACGATCTTGCCACACGCACTCTGGAAAACTGTATGATGAAATGAGACACTGGTCTCGCTTATTTATAGGAAAAGGTAGCCGGTAGCGTGGTCTCTGTCGGAGTACTCGTTACGGTATCGGTTGATAATATTCAATGGACAATAATTGGAGGCTAAATCTAATAGCCATTATCGCCAGTTGTGTTTCACGGGATTGGCATTCGTTCTAATCTAGCGGCCTTCAAAGAACCGGTAGATAATCCCACCGTATGGCAGCTTTATTCCACACCCGTATAAATGTCCAGTGATTTAGCATTCACATCCTGACACGCGGGACAGCAAGAGGGACCTATATTTGATATATTGACCTAATCAGGGGAAGCATTGAAGGTAGATAACAATTTGGACGTTATGAAAACACGAGTGACCACTATCAAAGAAATCAACCATTACTCAACAGGTGTGTCTAATTGCGCCATTGATAATCAAGAACATGCTTGAACGAAGCGTATGAATGGCACGGTTTATATATATATATATATATATATATATATATATATATATATATATATATATATATATATATATATATATATATATATATATATATAAACTAATCACTAATAACTGGTATCATGAAGGCTAATAGACTACAATGGCTGGGGCATATAGAAAGAATGGAAGATAATAGGGAAACAAAACTCGCTTACACTCAGGAAATAGATGACCGTAGACCCCGAGGTAGACCAAGAAGACGGTGGAGAGATAATATATATATATATATATATATATATATATATATATATATATATATATATATATATATATATATATATATATATATATATATATATATATATATATATAGACCTACAAGCACTTGGAATCAACGACTGGCAAGAGAGAGGTCAACCAGAGAGACGAATGGAGGCGGATTGTATCTGCAGCAAAGAACATCAATGGCTCGGAACGCTGAAGAAGAAGAAGATATATATACAAAAGTTTATACATATAATCGCAAATTATTCGAACACTATCTCAGTACGGCTGGTCTCTCCGGTCTAGAGGTTACACGACATTCTCCATAATCTCGTATACTCTCGAAAGTAACGCGACGTTGCGTGAGAATTGGTAGCGGTTCTCTCCGCATCGGTAACTTACGGGGTATTGAGCCGATCGCTCAGAAAGCAATGACAAACTACTGAACGTAATCTTGCAAAAAAATCAACAATCAGCTGAAAGATGCTGATGTGTACAGCGATGTCCTGTAAAGGATATGCGAGAAAAAAAATCTCAGTACGGATTACCTTTCCCATTAATAATAGAAATAAGGGATATAGAATTATAACCATGCAGAATACAATAGGCAAGCTGCTGGAGAAGGTAATTGCCAGGAAGATATCAAGCCAGCTAGAGAGGCAAGGTGTTTTCCCACCTACCCTGGGTGGGTACCGTCCAAAAAGAGAAACCTGGACCAATGCAGCAGTCTTTGCCCATGATGTCTATGAAGGTTTCCACTCAGGCATTGAAACCTTTGCTGCAGCGATTGATCTTGAGGACGCATACAACAGAGTACCATTTAAATTTTTAATGTTTCAGCTTCTTGAACTAAAAGTAAGTCCATTCCTCCTTAGTTGGATCGCTGCAGCCCTCTTCCAACGGAAAGTAGTTGTTAGATGTGGCAGTTGGACTTCGGAACCAACAACAATATATCCTGGCCTACCACAGGGATCACCATTATCTCCGGTACTGTTCAACGCCTACACAGTGAGAATCACCAGTGAGCAGATCACTGGACCTGGCAGGACATTGTTGTATGCCGATGATGTTTTAGTGTATCGTCAGGGTAAGGATAGAGAGCATGTTGCTGTGGAACTACAAACCGAACTCAATCGCATAAGTACTTGGTGTGATGAAGCTGGGGCAATGGTCAACCCAACAAAGGCAACAGTGACTTGGTTCTCGTTGAATAATCATATTGTCAACACTCCAACACCAACTGTAATGCTGTGTTCAGAGACGGCGGAAAGAACGCAGGCAATGAATTACCTAGGGATACGGTTTGATCAAAGCCTTGGTTATAATGTGCACATAGACCAGGTGATAACAAAGGCCAAGCGGGGTTTGGCTGCGATGCGGGTGATGGCGGCAGCAAACTGTGAGCAGCGCCATCTATGTCTTCTGTACGATGGGCTTGTCATGTCTGTTTTGGAGTATGCAATGGCAATCCTGACTCTCAGCCATAAGCAGATAGAAAGGATGGAAGGGATACAGAATGAAGCTATGCGCATTATTCTTGGATGTACAAGAGATACAGCATGCAGGGCGATGCGCTACCTTCTTGATTTTCCAACCATTGAAGAGAGAATACAAGTTTGCAGGGCACGCGCCTAACTCAGAGTTAACGCAAACACACAACATCCACTGCATAGTGAAATTAGGAAGGTGAAGGGCAGCAGGTTAAAAAGAGGACGGTCGTGGATGGGTCAAGCCGAAGACATTCTTCAACAGGTGTGTTCACTTGAGGACTTAGAACCTGGCGAGGAGTGGGTGCAAGTGCCAACAGACTTCTGCACATCCTTTTCAGTTTGCATCCAACTAGATAGGAAATGCAGACAAGAAAATCCGGCTGCTGTGGAGGCTGAAGTACAAGCGTTGATTTTCGAGAATTCGCTAGACAGTGACGCGGTGATCTACACAGATGGGTCGGTCGTCCGACATGTGAGAAGCTCATGGGCCTTTACAGCTCGGGCCGGAGGGAGAATTGTGAAGGAGGACTCTGGTGCTTTCACTGAAACCACAAGTAGCCTGACCATGGAAGTCATGGCAGTAAGTAAAGCAATAACATGTCTCGAGACACAGACATTCACTAGGGCTTGTTTCCTTAGCGACTCAATGAACATGATCAAGAGGATAGAGGAGGGGTCGATCCGAAGAGAATGGTTGCTGCCTCTGGAGCGGTCTCGGCTGGCAAAGATTAGTTTCATCTTGGTGCCAGGGCATGTGGGAGTACAAGGAAATGAGCGGGCTGACAAGCTCGCAGGTGAGGCTACTGTGGAGGGCGGACGCGCCATGGACCAGGCTGAAATTCTGAATGCTCTACGAGAAGTAAGACTTTTGCGAGAACCAAGTGATGACTGTGAATCTACAACAATGGCCAGACTGCGAGAGCAGCAAATTAAAAGAGGGGTCGCCAAACAAGAACACTACGCAGGAAGCCAAAGAAGATTGATAAACCAACACAGAACTGGCGTTGTTAGCCGCTACACGCTGCGGGATTTGCTGAGGAGGGGACCCGAGCACTTATGGACTGAATGGTTCGATGTGCAATGAGGATGATCTCTCGACTAACTAACTAACTAATAGAAATAATAATAATAATAAAACACTAGTATGACAGCCAGCCCCTTTTAGAAGACCAGTATATTCCACATAGCTAATAACAAGTGCTACACCATTTATTAATGTTACTGAGTCGTGTAGTATTGATTTTTGCATTTTCCCCATGCCTTTTTATTGCATATCTTTTATTTGTTACTGTTCTAACTTAGCCTGGAATGATGTGTGAATGAAATAATGAATGAAATAGTGTGATAGAACGGCAGATTGCTAGACAGGCCTGCGTGCCCAATTCCTAACCGTTTGAAAATAATTTTTTTTTCTTTCGTTCGTTCGGTCGTTCTTTTTTTTAATCATTCTTTCTCATCTTTCTTTCTTCTATCCGTGCCTCTGCATTCTTAATTGTTTTTCCTTCATTCTACTTTCCCTCTTCTGCCTTCCTTATTAATTAATTCTTTGTTTGTATATTCCCTCTTCCTACTTTCACCTGTCTTACTTCCTGTTTCTTTCCTTTTCTTTCTAACGTATAGCTTCTTCCTTCCTACTTTCCTTCTTCTTTCTACCGTCTTTCTTCATATTTCCTTTCTTTTCTTCCTTCTTTATTTCTCCGTGATTATTGCCTTCTTATTTCTTTCTTCTTTTCATTATCAATATTGTGGAAATCCAATTAGTTGTCAATCGGCATAGTCATTATTACAAGCCTTGCCTGTTTTTCTTTCCTAGTGTAACCCTCATTCGGGCATAATCCCTCAAGTAATTCACCTCAAGAGCACCTATCTCTAGCTATCACATGCAGCTTCGTCCATTCTGTATCCACATGTAATGTCTGTGTGTTTTAAGGTCTTAATGTTTCATTTGATGTGTGTATAATAAGCATAGTTATACAATTCAATGTCATATAAACCGTTACTGCTACTTCTCGCTTTGATTCCCAGGCGGGTTAAGACCAGGGATGGAGTTATGCCTCTCCATAGCACAAAGCCTGGGCTAAGATATAGAAACCATGTGTTGCCCATGCAGCATGATCCCTCTGCCAGCCTGTCTAGTGTACTCCAGGCGAAAGATAACAGCAATACATCTGGAACAAAACAAGCTGAAGAAGCTGCCGGATCAGAAAGCATTGCTCTAACTGTCCGTCTGTCGGAGCTTCGATCCTAGACCAGCTGCCAACCAAGGCTTAGAGCCTGGTCTGCCCTGCCATGACATTTTATCTTTAGGTTGCATTTCCTCGCACCAGGATAAGGCTTGTACCCTCCCAATTGCGCTCTTCTACCCGACGCCCTTAGCACAATGTGGGGTGTCGGGTGTGGTAAACGCCGCCAAACATTCGGCGCTAACAGAAAGCAGGTAGTACCGTCTGCTGTCATTACGATAGTTCAGTCATATCTGACAAAGACCTAACTCAGAGTGCAAAGAATAGTGACTCTAGAATCTACAATGAGCCTGGGGAAACACAAAAATTGTAACACTGTAAACTACAATGAGCCTGAGGGAACACAAAGAATCGTAACACTGTAAACTACCGTGAGCCTGAGGGAACACAAAGAACTGTAACACTGTAAACTACCGTAAACCTGGTTATACAACGAATAGTAACACTGTAAACTACCATGAACCTTAGGAATGCAAAGAATAGTAACACTGTAAACTACCGCGAACCTGAGGGAACAAAAGAAATGTAACACTGTAAACTACCGTAAACCTTAGGGATGCAAAGAATAGTAACACTGTAAACTACCGTAAATCTTAGGGATGCAAAGAATAGTAACACTGTAAACTACTGTGAACCTTAGGGATGCAAAGAATAGTAACACTGTAAACTACCGTGAACCTGAGGGAACACAAAGAAATGTAACACTGTAAACTACCGTGAACCTGAGGGAACACAAAGAATTGTAAAACTGTAAACTACCGTGAGCCCGAGGGAACACAAAGGATAGTGACATTGTAAAATACCGTCAACCTCAGGGGATGCAAAGAATAGTAACACTGTAGTCTACCGTAAGCCTGGGGGAACTCAAAGAATAGCGACATTGTAAACTACCATGCATATTTTAAGAAACGACTAAGAATGTCCGTGTGCTACCGAGACCATTAAGTGAAGCAAAGAATAATTAACATCGTCACCTACCATATATATCGCAAGAGTCGATGGGAGAGAGTTGGGCGTGAAATTGGTTTCCCCACTGCATTGGAAAGATCTAGCTGCAAAATCCATCCAATTTTACAATTTGTTGTACAGAGTTATGGCTCTCTATATCGCGCGATCTCCAACACCATGCATCGGATCTGTGTACAGAGTTACGATTCTCTATATCTTTTGATCTCCAAATCCATGTATCAGTTTTCCTCTAAATGTTCATGGCAGTATTGTCAAGGCTCTATTAATTTCCTTCCGATTTCTTTTACCTGACATATGTTCTTAACTTATTTAAAGCCTTTTGTATTTGTAACTACTGCCATGTCATGCTCTCGAAAACACTAACTCGCGTAGCTGACTGCATTCTTCATCGACGCCCGAGCTGTGTGATCAAGCGTACATATTTCTTATTTTTCCATTTATTTCAACTGCAATATTTTAATATACACTTATGGAGTTTGAATTATCGCTGCTAATGACACAAGAATTGCCCTAAAATAGTTTTTCGTTAAAGAGTTTAAAATGTTCTCGTTTCTATTACATGGCATCGATAGATTCATGTAATATTTCTCGTCACTACCTCCTATTGCCGCTATTCAAATAATATTGGGATGCACCCTTGGGATAGACAAGCGAGGAATTATGCAGGGTTTGCAGAACTGTGGATTGATAGAATGATTATGCGAGCACATGTAACAGATATACAGAGTTGTTACAATATCTTAAGAAAGAAGTTAACTCACAAAGAGAACGGCTTACGCGCAGCAGAGGACTACAGGCCGCATTCTTTATGCAGATTATGAGAAGGAAAAAGCAGGAGTACGTCATCATGATGGGAAGGTTGGAGAGGATGAGGAGCAGGAGACGTCCAAGAGAGAGGAGGTCGGATTATAAGAGGAGGCAATCGTTATAGAGGTTGGGCTAAGAAATTATTTAGTATCTCCCTTTTAGTGAGAAATATTTAATATTTTCGTGGTTTAATTTGGGTCCTCTTCCCAGGGAAGTGCATTAGACCATGTTACCCGCCGCTCCCCCCCCCCCCCCAGAGGTCAGTTTGCCCAACTTCAGCATCGATTCGTATAAGATATACTTCCTCTAGATTGATTTCGTCCCAGGTAACGGTCTCTAACTACTCGTCGGTATGATTTCCTTCCTAATAATTTTCCCAGGGGAGTGTTCATATGGTTTTTTTTTTTTTTTTTTTTTGCGATTTCCAAATGCAGAGGAATCTTTAACGCGGGATTACTAAGCATACATCTACTATTTTTTCATGTTAATATTTTCTCTATTATACATATGTAGACTTTCTTAACGGTATATTTAGTTGTCATTTTACAAATTCAACACTTATATGCATCATATCTTATAGCTTATTACACATGTGTTAGTTAAGCCTGTCTTGTTCTGTGAGGAATCTAAAGAATGTTACTAGTTCTCTTCGTTGGAGTTGGTAGCATACATCATCTTTCCGTGGGTCGGGTGCTCTTCCAACTTACTTTGCCAGTCTGTCGGCCTATTCATTCCAAAGTATGATGCAATGTGAAGGAATCCATTATATCACAACCCTTTTAAATTTCTGGCATAAATGATGTATAGTTACAATATTGTCTGATAGTCTTCACTGTTTCTCATATTTAGTTTTGAAATAATCACCTTTGAATCTATAATAAAGGAGCTATTTGTTTCTCTTTATTCTTCAAGGTAATTTTGCATTCAGCAGTTTGCAGTTACTTTCTCAACCGTCGACGCCTCATATAAATGCAACATATACACAACCATCAACTTCCACATTTCCAGACGTTCACTTCGAACAATCGCCTCTGCTAACACTATACCCACTTGCTTTCTAAATTCAGCGTTTCTGATCATGGCGCTTCTTGTCACATGCATATAAGTTAAAACAAACATTTTAAAATTAGTTACAGATTGTCATCTCAGATTATTCGCATCAGTATAATATTCCCGTGATTAACTGTAGTTGAAATAAGGCGCTTGCTTTACTCCTAGATATGTACATAATTGTTATTTTAACACTGTACATCTTGTATTTTGTTTTACCGTTGTAGATAAATTCTACCAGATTTCATTATATCTCTTCCCTCACAGTTTCCACGGGCTTGGGACCGTCACATGTAATAACAAATACCACGTGGCCTGATTAAAAAGATTTGAAACCAATACTGGTTTAGACGGCATTGCCATGTTAGGTTAGGTTAGAAAGTAAATGTTAATGATCGGTTAGTAAACATGCAGTATTAGTATTAGTAATTAGTCAACGTGCAACAGCAATCTTAGTATCTAAAGTCGTATTGTTAGTACAAAATGTTAACTTAACTATGCAGGTCTGTATTTATGTGTACCAAATTTTTTTTCCGCTCGCTTTGAACTCAAGCGTAGCCCATACACATTATTTATAGTAGTTATTGAATTTTTTTCGTGTGGATTAGCTTTCCATATTAACAGTGTCCCTCGTCATCAGGCGAACCCACTCCGACTTCAGAGGTTCTTGTAATTTACGTCCCCAAGTAAAGGACGACAGGTCAACATTTTAGTCCAGCTGTCCGGTGTAGGGGTTGAACCACTTACGTCGGCATCAGCACACCGGATTTTTAAAAACACGCGTTCTTATCCATTCGGTCATACTGACCTGAATGTGAACCTATCATTTTTGAAATCACTCAAGTCAATTTATTTTTTAAATGTTCATTTCATGTAAAGAGCTTCAAGTACCTAGGAAGTATAATATCATCAAATGGCAGATCAGAAGACGAGATCGAAAATAGGTGCTATAAGGCAAATCAACTCATTGGACAAATGGCACCAATACTAAAGAACAAACATGTATCAATAACTACTAAGAAAGCACTTTACAACACAATCTTCCTACCAACTCTGTGCTACCAATGCCAAAACCTGGACAATGACAGAAAAAGAGAAAAGAAAAATCACAACAACAGAAATGAGGTTTCTGAGAAGAATACTCAACGTATCAAGAAGAGATAAGATCAGAAATGAAGAAATCAGGACTAAAGTAGGGGTTAAAGCTGCTCTAGATTTTATTAGAAAGCAGCAAGTCAAATGGTTTGGCCATGCAAGTAGGCTACCAGTCAACAGCATGCCACAACAAGCAATGATATACAGACCAGATGGAAACAGAGGAAGAGGCCGACCACGTAAACGTTGGACGGAGGGAATAACAGAATCCATGGGAATGTCGATATACGAAGCCCATAACCGGGCACTT
>JACEFZ010018695.1:0-137537 GCA_014155875.1 Cepaea nemoralis | reverse complement strand
TTCCCAACATGGCGTATCTGTTCTACCACACTATACACACAATTCTCTCCAGGCAACTATGGCGTATCTGTTCTACCACACTATACACACAATTCTCTCCAGGCAACGATGGCGTATCTGTTCTACCACACTATACACACAATTCTCTCCAGGCAATGATGGCGTATCTGTTCTACCACACTATACACACAATTCTCTCCAGGCAACGATGGAGAATCTGTTCTACCACACTATACACACAATTCTTTCCAGGCAACGATGGCGTATCTGTTCTACCGCACTATAGACACAATTCTCTCCAGGCAATGATGGCGTATCTGTTCTACCACACTATACACACAATTCTCTCCAGGCAACGATGGAGAATCTCTTCTACCACACTATCCACACAATTCTCTCCAGGCAACGATGGCGTATCTGTTCTACCACACTATACACACAATTATCTCCAGGCAACGATTGCGTATCTGTTCTACCACACTATACACACAATTCTCTCCAGGCAACTATGGCGTATCTGTTCTACCACACTATACACACAATTCTCTCCAGGCAACGATGGCGTATCTGTTCTACCACACTATACACACAATTCTCTCCAGGCAACGATGGCGTATCTGTTCTACCACACTATACACACAATTCTCTCCAGGCAACGATGGCGTATCTGTTCTACCACACTATACACACAATTCTCTCCAGGCAACTATGGCGTATCTGTTCTACCACACTATACACACAATTCTCTCCAGGCAACGATGGCGTATCTGTTCTACCACACTATACACACAATTCTCTCCAGGCAACGATGGCGTATCTGTTCTACCACACTATACACACAATTCTCTCCAGGCAACGATGGCGTATCTGTTCTACCACACTATACACACAATTCTCTCCAGGCAACGATGGCGTATCTGTTCTACCACACTATACACACAATTTCTCTCCAGGCAACGATGGCGTATCTGTTCTACCACACTATACACACAATTCTCTCCAGGCAACGATGGCGTATCTGTTCTACCACACTATACACACAATTCTCTCCAGGCAACGATGGCGTATCTGTTCTACCACACTATACACACAATTCTCTCCAGGCAACTATGGCGTATCTGTTCTACCACACTATACACACAATTCTCTCCAGGCAACGATGGCGTATCTGTTCTACCACACTATACACACAATTCTCTCCAGGCAACGATGGCGTATCTGTTCTACCACACTATACACACAATTCTCTCCAGGCAACGATGGCGTATCTGTTCTACCACACTATACACACAATTCTCTCCAGGCAACGATGGCGTATCTGTTCTACCACACTATACACACAATTCTCTCCAGGCAATGATGGCGTATCTGTTCTACCACACTATACACACAATTCTCTCCAGGCAACGATGGAGAATCTGTTCTACCACACTATACACACAATTCTTTCCAGGCAACGATGGCGTATCTGTTCTACCGCACTATACACACAATTCTCTCCAGGCAATGATGGCGTATCTGTTCTACCACACTATACACACAATTCTCTCCAGGCAACGATGGAGAATCTCTTCTACCACACTATCCACACAATTCTCTCCAGGCAACGATGGAGAATCTTTCTACCACACAATACACACAATTCTCTCCAGGCAATGATGGCGTATCTGTTCTACCACACTATACACACAATTCTCTCCAGGCAATGATGGTGTATCCGGTCTACCACACTAGACACACAATTCTCTCCAGGCAACGATGGTGTATCCGTTCTACCACACTATACACGCCATTCTCTCCAGGCAACGATGGAGGATCTGTTCTACCTCACTATACACGCCATTTTCTCCAGGCAACGATGGAGGATCTGTTATACCACACTATACACGCCATTCTCTCCAGGCAACGATGGAGAATCTGTTCTACCACACTATACACGCCATTCTCTCAGGCAACGATGGAGAATCTGTTCTACCACACTATACACACAATTCTCTCCAGGCAACGATGATGTATCTATTCTACCACACTATACACGCCATTCTCTCCAGACAACGATTGAGAATCTGTTCTACCACACTATACACGCCATTCTCTCCAGGCAACGATGGAGAATCTGTTCTACCACACTATACACACAATTCCCCCCAGGCAATGATGGCGTATCTGTTCTACCACACTATACACACAATTCCCCCCAGGCAATGATGGCGTATCTGTTCTACCACACTATACACGCCATTCTCACCAGGCAACGATGGAGAATCAGTTCTACCACACTAGACACATGACCCCAAAGGGCTCTGACCACATCTACCTTATCGTGCACCAACACCCCACCCCCACAAGTGCAAGTCCAGCCGATTTTTCCGCTTACTAATTTTCCAACACACCGGCGTGATCTGTAGAAAAGACCAAACGGATGCTCTCTATCATAGATGTTCACTTGACGCACGCCCCTCTGCGCGAAGCATACCTGTCTTCACCTTGCTCAACATAATCTGTGCGTTTTTACAATTACGGCATGTGCGGGCAGTTTATCCCCCAGCCAGCGGAACGCCGCAGTAACTGCCTCCACCTCCATTCTCAGACTAGAAGTTATGGTATCATATGCTAGGCTCTCCTGGACTAAACACTGTCCATTAGCTTTCGCTATGAACCCCTAGGCACTTCGTTTGCTTCTTAACACAGAGCTATCCATGAAGATGATTACATAACCTTGGCGTGAATTGTAGTTCATCAATAGCTGCATCTCCTATTCAGGGTTACCTGATAGCCATTTATCCATGATTTTCCTCTTATCATCTCATGGCTCTGATCCATGTCCAGGGTTTCATGCAGAAGATGTTCCTTGTCGTGACCACTCGGAGATATAACTTAGCCTGCTGCACTTTGAGTCTGCATGCAATCATTTGTAAAACTAGCATGAATCTCATACATACTATCGCCGTGTCTCTTTTGTATTCCAGCATCA
Source organism: Cepaea nemoralis (assembly GCA_014155875.1). Classification (NCBI taxonomy): domain Eukaryota; kingdom Metazoa; phylum Mollusca; class Gastropoda; order Stylommatophora; family Helicidae; genus Cepaea; species Cepaea nemoralis. The sequence goes on along the minus strand of JACEFZ010018695.1, from coordinate 134,563 downwards.
CCAGCGCACCTTCATTCTCAATGTGCTCTAATTTCATCAACTGTTTCTTTGACACTGTGGGCAGTCCCAGTCCATATTCAGTTACTGATATAATCAGATGTTCAGGGAGTCTTCGTGGTAAAGTGGTCAAGCTGTCTGACTCGGGCTCCGAAGGTTGTGGGTTCTATTCCGGGATGTTTCATTTGGCTCACGAGTGAATTTTATCGGAGACTCTTGGTGGTCGTGGCTGGAGCTACGGAGTTCGTACTTTGTGCGACGCTTTCGGCAGTTTGCTGCGGAAAGAGAATGAGCCATATGGGATAAAACCATGTGCAATTACGTCGACCCTGTCGACTTTTAAGCGATTTTAAAAAAAATTCAGACGTTGATAGAGTATGAACAACATTCTTTGCTCCATGTTCGCGATATTCTTCGGTGCGCAAAGTCTTTTCTTATATATCATCATAAATCATTCCACGTGATCCTTGAAAGACAGGCTTTTTTCCAACGCGATTCCCAGATATTATAGATTACATTACGTGTTAAAATTTATTTAATTTATTGTGAGATCTGGGGCATTAGTCTTAACAATCCTATTGTCCAGAGAGAATAATAAAACAGACGCCTTATATGGGTTGATAACACTACTCATCTCTGTGCACCAGTTGATCACTTCGATTACTGTCTCCTGCAACTCTTTCGTTATCTGCGTCCTAACTCTTCTCTGCGTATATTCATGGGCATCATCTGAAAATATCAGTATTCTTCTAGTTCCTGTGTTTCAATGCTTGCAATCCTGCTTGTGTAAACATTGAATAAGCGACATTTTAAAATGTGAAAAACTGTAATTCTGGTGTTTATACTACATTTCAAAACTTAAAATGCTGCCAAGATACAGAATATCTGTAGTGTGTGTGTTTCTGCTGTCCAGGATACCTATAAATATGTGAAATACTACCCACATATAGAATAACCTGCCCACATAGAGACTCGTCTGTCCACACAGAGACAAACTTGCCAACATATAACCCTCCCACATAGAGACTAACCTGCCCACATAGAGACTAACCTGTCCATACAGAGACTAACCTGCCCACATACAACATTAGAAGTCCGCGTGCTGCTGCGATACGCTATCTCCAGGAGCTACAGACATCGTGTACCTGATGGATCATCCCCTTGTGTGATCTATGGTGAGCAGGCCAAGCACTTATATAGGTATCCACATAAAGTCAAGCAACCAGCAGACACCACACATCGTGTCCAAGTCTGAGAGCCAGGACAGCTCGGTGCCTATCACACTTGCTTGCCCTCGTGGCGGTCCTGTGCTTGAATCCCCATAGAGATGTTTTATTTTCTATGTAATGTCACGGGCTCTCAAGCCGCGGTCTTAAAATGGTATCAGGGAGTTTCCTTGGAAGCAAAGGCGGCAGGCATGCTTGTGTTACATACCCCATGACGTGGATCGGTGTTAAATGGAGCCAGCACCACGTACCCAATAGCCTCATAGCGTGAGAAGAGGTCCTGTACCGTACGCTGACTTTACCTTGCCTCCAACAAAATCATTTCAGTGTAGGAACGCCTGCATATAAACGTCATGAAACGCCAACGTGTAACACGATCCGTGTGTGATATTATGTCCAGGTGCAGGCTGTCAATCCCCCGAGAACACAATCGCATTACCACAAATGCTTATTACCACAGCTTCATAATCACAGGCACATTTTCCTCTGGCGTTCGTTTCTTTTCGAACATCCTTCCCCCTGCCATTTTCCATGTTTTCTTACAGATTCGTATTCTTTTCTTATCCTTTTTAACCCTTTCCTGACTACTACACTTTAACATTGCAATAAAACTGTCGCCCTCCTGAATGTGACGAGTCTGGCAACTGAGTCATGTCCTTGTTATTATTCTTGATTGAATTCTTCGACCTAATGTTCGCCGTTATTGATATTAACTGGGTTTGTCTATTCATCAACATCATCTAGTGCCTTGTGAGCTGGCGTGGGCGATCATGCCTCTTCACAAATTACGATCTGCGACGCCATGGATAACTTCGTGTGTTGACTCTCTTCCGTGACATTGACACAAGACTGTCAAGAATCTTCGCACGCTATCTTCCTCTATCTCTCTTTCCGCAAATCTTTCCGGTTGTCACAGTTTGTTCCAGTTTTTGTCTTCTCATAACGTGCTCAAAAACGATGACTGCTTCCTTCTAATGTTTGTTATAAGTTGTCTTTGCAACTCAGATTCCCTTAAAATGTCATCATTGCCGATTATGTCAGTTTTCAGCAATCTTCTTTGAAACCACATCTGATTTTTTCATTTGATTATGCTGTTTCAACTATGCTTGCTTAACATACATTTCTGATATGTATCATCATCTTCTTGTGCCGACCCAGAGGCGTTGGCGTTCACGTCTGTCCACATAGATGGGTCCTTGATATCCTGGATCCACTCAACTGAGGATATTTTTCCAGCCATCGTCTTAGACCATCAAGAAGAATGATCTCAGCCTGCTTCTGCCTCTAATTCCACTGATCTTTCCAGTTGTCAAGATGCTCTCCAATATCTATCTCACCGTTATATGACCAAAGAACACTATCTTTCTTATAATTGTCTAGTTGTGTAAAATGCTCTTCTTTCATTAGCGTCTTCCAGGCAATCTGTTATTCGGTTTGTACAAGCATTCACACCACTCGTTTCTGAATATACAACTCCGCTACCGCCACGCCCTTCCTAATTTGACATTCACATTCTAAAATGGACTGCATACAGCAGGACAGCTTCGATGTAACATTTCAGTCCTCTCTTTCTGATGGTCGGCCTCATGCTTGTCTTTCAGACTTCCATGTGTTACTCTTTCTAGCAACAGTGACGTTTTATTAGTCACTGCAATTTAGTTTCCAAGACAAACAATTTTAACGAGGCCAGTGTCTTCCGGCCGGTCTCCTTTCTGTTGTGGAGATTTCCTAAACATTGATGGGGTTTTCCCCTGGAAGTGTAGACTGGAAATATGTTACGGTCTTCTTCCCGGTGTCATATTCTCAAGTAGCCACGTCTCCCAGTACATACCGCTTAAAGTGGCTTGCCAGGTTGGTAGAGTAATGTAAACCTACATACCTTTAACTCAGCCGGTGCTCTTCAGACCCTACATTCATTCACATTAACTCGTGTCTATTACATTCCCCGAGTCTATTTTAGTTGCGCAGCCCTCACTGTCCACCCCTAGCTCCTCGTCAGATGTTACATTAAGTCGCCCATGAATTTGGTTGCTTATATTCTAGATACACAGTCCTTTCTTTCCACTATTCTTTGGCATTATCAGTCATTTCTTCCTCCTTGTCCACCCACATGGTCATTACTTCCCTCATGCCCTTTCCACATAATAATTATGTCGCGCTATCCCACATATATTACTTTCGTCTGCTCTGTCACACACACAGTTTACCCAAATTAGTTGAATAATTAATTACTTGTTATAAATATCTTGACGTCATAGTAGTTTATGTCTATATCAGGCTGCGGTAGTTTTCCAACTTTCTTTGCCAGTCTGTCAATCTCTGTCATTCTCAGACATGTCTCAGCGTGAAAGGACTCCTTGTATTACAACTACTGTCAATGCATGGCAGTTCACAGAGTGCTGCTATCAGGTCACCTCACTCTGCACTGTTTCTGTTCATTTGTATTGTGACAACTAACTTGCCATTAGTGACAAAAGCTACGCATGTTTCTTTATTATTCTCTGTTAGCAGCATTTATGTGGCAGTTTTCAATTCCTCCATCTCTACTTTGAAGTTATTTCCCTGTTCATAATGGCGTTTTTGTTTGTTCCATTGTTTTAATTCAGGAGAGTTCCTGCGCCTCCATTATTTTCTGAGTGTGTTGCTGATCCGTGGATGTTATCAGAGTTCATAAGTTGCTTGCGTAAAGTTCTCCTGTGTAGCTTATGGCTGTGTTTCTTCTTTCTTGTTCATTGTGAGTGCTTCTGTCCTCAATAACTGAGAATGTTTTCGATCATATCCGGCAGACAATAGTCTATCTAAGCTGGGAATTTATGTGTATTGATAATGGATTTAGCTGTTGATATGTTAAGTAAGGGATCTGTTTTAGTCTTTCTTTCTACAGATTCTAAAGTTATTTCTCTGGTCTTTTCGTTTTAAGTAAGTTAAACCTTTGAAGCGTTAAGTAAAGACTGACAAAAATATTAAACAAAGCTGCACACAACAACCAAATTCACGCAGTGCGAACAAGAGCCAAATTCACCCAGTGCGAACAAGAGCAAGTAGCCTCTGCTGGTTTCCAGTTCAAAGCACACAACAAAATCACGGAACTTGTCAGACACAAACAATGTCAGAAGAGAGATTTCTGGGAAGCAGCCCCACCCCCTACTGGCTGTGGAGATTGCTTGAAGATTTCAACTTCCGTTCTGAATAATGTACATGATTAGTGCCTTGTTGCAAATTGCCTTTCCGTGTGTACAACAATTTCCCTGGTCGCAGACTAGAAAGTATGGAAAGCATGTTCAATGTGGCTTTCTTTTGATTTTCAAATTATGCAGTACGTAAACACCCCAGCACGGAAGAAACAACGTATAGGTCTTGGAGATGAATAAAGCAGAGGCTGAGGCGAAGAAAGATTGACAAAGAAGTACAAGAACCTTGTTAAAGAATATCGACAAACTGCTGGCATGATGAGAAAAACTGATTGTCACCGTGGGCTTTTGACCACAGTTATGCGTTTATGCACGCTGGCAGACTCACTTATTTTGTGAGCTTTGGACTACAGTTATGCGTTCATGAACGCTGGCAGACTCACTTAGTTTGCGATTTGCTCAGATTAAAATAGACAGACAATGCTGACCACTTTAGTAATATTTTAATATGATAGAAATAAAGAGGAATTTGGCAGTAAAAGATGGTAAAATACTCAGTAACAACGTCTGGTGTTGGATTTTAACAGCAAACTACCAACTACATAGTTGCATTATTCATGGTGGTTAAAGTCGACTTCATCGACGTCATTGCAACCGGTGTCGTCATTTGGAGCTAACGGGTTCGAAACCCTGTGAGTAACTATAACTATATAATGAGATTATGGGGGATCTGTAGGGGTTCTGGAAGAATCTCAAAACTGAGAGAGAAGCCCAGGAGAACTTTAAATCAGATAGCAGTGGGAACGATTAGTAGTATGACTCTTCGCTGGCTGTTGAATGAGGGGACGGAGCACATATGGGAATGTCCTGAGTGCAGTGATGTCGGTTCTTAACTCATCTCAACTCACCTATAGCTTTGAATGTTTATGTTGTCTAGTGTGTCCTCTAATCTCTCATTCTTTCTTAAACTTCCATGAAGTCGCTATGCGCACGGTTAAACAATGATAAAACAGGTAGTCTGTAGGTCTGTCACTATGTGCACCTTTAAACAATGAAAAAACTGGTTGTCTGTAGGCCTGTCGCTATGTGCACGGTTAAACTATGATAATACTGGTTGTCTGTAGGCCTGTCGCTTAGTGTATGGTTAAACAATGATAAAACTGGTTGTCTGTAGGCCTATCACTATGTGCAAGGTTAAACAATAATAAAACTGGTTGTCTGTAGGCCTGTCGCTATGTGAACGGTTAAACTACGATAATACTGGTTGTCTGTAGGCCTGTCGCTTTGTTCACGGTTAAACTATGATAAAACTGGTTGTCTGTTGGCCTGCCGCTATGTCAACGGTTAAACAATGAAAAACTGGTTGTCTGTAGGCCTGTCACTATGTGCACGGTTAAACTATGATAATACTGGTTGTCTGTAGGCCTGTCGCTTTGTGTATGGTTAAACAATGATAAAACTGGTTGTCTGTAGGCCCGTGTTTATGTGCACGGTTAAACTATGATACACCACAACTGGTTGTCGGTAGACTTGTCGTTATGTGCACGGTTAAACAATGATAAAACTGGTTGTCTGTTGGAATGTCGCTATGTGCACGGTTAAACTATAATAAAACGGGTTGTCTTTTGGAATATCGCTTTGTGCACTGTTAAACAAGGAAAAAATTGGCTGTCTGTAGGCCTGTCGCTATGCGCACGAATAAACAATGATGAAACTGGGTGCTGTAGGCACATGGCTATGTGCACGGTTAAACAATGATAAAACTGGTTTTTTGTTGGCCCGTGTTTATGTGCACGGTTAAACAATGATACAATACAACTGGTTGTCGGTGGGCTTGTCGCTATGTGCACGGTTAAACAATGATAAAAACTGGTTGTCTGTTGGAATGTCGTTAAATGCATGCTTAAACAATGATACAACTGGGTGTCTGTTGATCCAACTTCTGTCCACGGTTAAATAATGATAAAACTAGTTGTCTGTTGGAACATCGCTATGTGCACGGTTAAACAATGATAAAACCGTTTGTCTTATGAAAAATCGTTATGTGCACGGTTAAATAATGATAAAACTGGCTGCCTGTTAGCCCGTGGTTATGTGTTTGGTTAAATAATGACACAACTATTTGTCTGTTGTCCCGTCCTTATGTACATGATTAAAATCGTCGAGCAAAATGGTATTTTACTTGATCATTATACGTTTATGGTCTGATGAAGAACACTGAATCGCTTCTGTATATGTGAATGAGTTCCCATGAAACTAATAACAATGTTCTTGGGTTAATGACCTAAAACGTAAGAAATGTACTGCTGAAGCATGGGATTAAATCATCAGATACTAATCACCACTCCTAGAATTACCGAATGAAGTAAAGATGACACATGGGACAAGTGACAGAAATAATGTCCACAGTGGGACTCGAACTTGCGCCTCCAAATCATGCCTACGTCTCGTTAAAGAAGCAAGCATACTGCAGCGACCGGTAGCGCAAGCGAGTTAAGACAAGAGACGCAGATACCACAATATGATGCAGCAAAATAAATTCACTTTCTATCGGGTCCGACACTTGCCAGATAAACGGGCGAAACATTGATGATGACGCCATCTGAAACTAGCGCGCGTGGGACGGCAGAAATGTGGTAAAACCTATCAGGGCTTGCCTGCACGGGGTCTCGTTGTAATGTCAGTAGGGGTGAACACATCCGACTATTTCTATCAATATATAGGTGGAAATTAACATGCACGTGTACTCACGGAACTGGAGTTGGGTTTGCCGCTAATGGAAGGGGTAGTGGCCCTGCAAGGATTTAACGTTCGGTTTATACGAGCAGTGTTTCTGAGAAGTGCTTCTGATCAGATTCTCTGAGAAGTGTTTATTTCAGCTGTTCTCTTGTTTGTGTCCGTATTTTGGCTCCGGACTGGACTCCACGACATGAGCAGATTTCCAGAGGATTTGCCTTTGTTCATTGACTTATTTTGATAAAGATCAGCATGTGGCGGTAAGAAGATTTTATTGTTTTGTACACATACGTTTTGAATTATAAACCAGTTAGCAGACAGACACACGATGACTGAGGTAACAGAGAGACAGCTGATAGATGAGCTAACAACCAGACAGATAGACCGACTGACAAGCAGACAGATAGACTTATAAATATATAGATAAATAGACAGACAGACAGATAGGTAGGTAGGTAAGGTCGGTAGGTAGTATCATACAAAGTTAATAGCATAACATTTACAGGACATCGCTGTCAACCCAGCATTATTTCGCTATTTGTGATCTCTTGGCAAGTTGACGTTCAGTAGATTGCCGTTGATATCTGAACGACCGGCACCTATAACAATTTATAAAAACCCAACGCAATGTGGTTTGCTGCCAAATCGTCTGCAGCTGTGTTTCGAATGCAGTATGCCTCGTGGTTGCCCATTCGTGATTGTTGGTAAATTATCACAGTGGTTCTCATGCACCCTTTCACCATATGTCAGAATGTCATCAGCACACTGATGTTTAAGAGCTGGTACTCTCATCCATTAGGCCGTCCTGTCATTCTAACGAGAGAGTTCCATGTGTAACACGTGACTCGCGGGAATGGGGGGGGGGGGGACATAGACGCTCGCCGCCTGACTCTCGGCAGTCTGAGAGGAAGACGCTCGCCTTCTGACTCGCAGCAGTGTGGGGACAGATGATGCTCGCATTCTGACTCGCGGCTGTATGGGGGGGGGGGAGGGTAGAAGCTCGCCTTCTGACTCGCAGCAGTGGGGGGGTGGGGGGGGGTTGGGTAGACGAAAGCCTTCTGGCAAGCAGCAGTGTAGGGGACAGACTCTCGCCTTCTGACTCTCGGCAGTGGGGGTGGGAGGGGTAGACGCTCGCCTGCTGACTCTCGCCATTCTGAGAGGTAGACGCTCACCTTCTGACTCGCAGCAGTGTGGGGACAGATGATGCTCGCATTCTGACTCGCGGCAGTGGGGGGGGGGGGAGACAGATGATGCTCGCATTCTGACTCGCGGCAGTGTAGGGGACAGATGATGCTCGCCTTCTGACTCGCGGCAGCGTAGGAGACAGATGATGCTCGCCTTCTGACTCGCGGCAGTTGTAGGGGACAGATGATGCTTGCCTTCTGACTAGCGGCAGTGGGGGGGGGGGGGTGGACAGATATACTCGTCTTCTGACTCGCGGCAGTGTGGGGGGGGCGGGGACAGATGATGCTCGCCTTCTGACTCGCAGCAGTGTAGGGGACAGATGATGCTCGCCTTCTGACTCGCGGCAGTGTAGGGGACAGATGATGCTCGCCTTCTGACTCGCAGCAGTGTAGGGGACAGATGATGCTCGCCTTCTGACTCGCGGCAGTGTGGTTGACAGATGATCGCCTTCTGACTCGCGGCAATCTGGAGTGTAGACGCTCGCCTTCTGACTCGCAGCAGTGTAGGGGACAGACGCTCGCCTTCTGACTCGCGGCAGTGTAGGGGACAGATGCTCGCCTTCTGACTCGCGGCAGTGTGGTTGGCAGATGCTCGCCTTCTGACTCGCGGCAGTGTGGTTGACAGATGTTCGCCTTCTGACTCGCGGCAGTGTGGTTGACAGATGTTCGCCTTCTGACTCGCGGCAATGTGGGGGACAGACGCTGGCCTGCTGACTCGCGGCTCTGTGGAGTTGTTGACGCCCGCTTTCTGACTTGTGGCAGGGTTGGGGCTAGACGCTCGCCTGCTGACTCGCGGCTGTCTGGGGGGGGGGGGGAGTCGCTCACCTTCTGACTCACGGCAGTATGGGGGACAGACGCTCGCCTGTCAACCCGTGGCAGTGTAGGGGACAGCCGTTCGCTTGCTGACTGGCGGTAGTGTGGGGGATAGATGCTCGATATCGACCCTCTGGCCATGGATTCGATCCGCATCGTGCGGATTCGAGTGTGTAAAAGTCACCTGGGCTGCCATGTTAATCTAGCCTAACTGGGGTACCAGGTGCTGCTCTCGAAAGTAAATGCTATCATGGTGATACTGACCCACGTGACCAATCGAGTGCAAATTCGTCTATACATATATGGGTGTAGTTTGTTAGTTGCGTATCCTTTACAGGACGTCGCATTTAACCCCCGAATTTTTTGTCTGTGATTTATTGACAAGTTGTCGTTCCGTAGTTTGCGACTGCTTTCTGAATGACCGGCACTCAACCATTGCCTGCAAAGCAGCGCTAGCCGATATGCTCCTAAATCGCCATCAGCCGTGTTTCGAACGTGGTATTCGGGATTACGGGAGTGTGGGTGTAGTACAACGTGCTCAGTGCGCTCTCAGCCGTGGTCCTTCAGTAACTGTACTTACATTTGTAGATGTTTTATGAGCATTCCCTGTCTCACCGTATTTTACTTCCACCAACAATATCCTGTTCACCCCTTCTGTTATGTTGTTGTTTTTTTTTTTTTCTTTTTTTTTTCTTTTTTTTTTTTTTTTTTGCGCTTGCTCACTTTGACATCAAGCGTATTCCATTCACACTATTTATAGTAGTAATGGACTGAATTTTGCTGTGGATTAGCTTTCACTATTAACAGGCGAACCCACTCTAACTTCAGAGGTACTTCTAATTTACGTCCCAAAATCAAGAAGTCAAAATGTTAGCTGACCGGTGTAGGCATTGAACCCGCTACCCCGGCATCAGCACACTGGAAATTATGAAGACATGAAGCTGGGAGTGAGGCAGGGATGTGTTTTGTCACTGGATCTCTTCTTCCTCTATAGCGAAGTAATAATGAGAGAGACCAAAGAAAAGCCAGGAATAATATTCGGAGGTTATAATATTTATAATTTATAATATTCGAAGGTTATGATATGGGGGACAGTTCCCACTGTCATAGGACAATCTTTTCTTTGTATATGTTTGTGTGCAGCTTCCAGAATTTTCGCAGTGTTTTATCACCTCCAATATAAATAATAATAATAAACTAATAATAATAATAATAAACTACATTTATATGCTCGGTGATTTCAATGCTCGTGTGGGCAAGGACTCGAGTTCATGGCCAGTGTGCCTTGGAAAATACAACATCGGTCGCATGAATGAAAATGGGCAAAGGCTGCTGGAGCATTGCACCAGTAATGACCTATGTATTACAAACTCTTTATTTAAAACAAAAGAGATGCATAAGGTCACATGGAATCATCCAAGATCCGGCCATTGGCACCAGCTGGACTTCATCATCACACGGAGACAACATCTGAACCATATATCATTGACTCGTAGTTACCACAGTGCTGACTGTGATACGGATCATTCTTTGGTTGTTGCAAGCGTTAGACTGAGACCAAAGAGAATCTACACAGCTAAACACAAATTTAGCCCCAGGATTAATATTATTAACACTAACGATCCTGAAAAATGCTTTCAGTTTCAACAGCAACTTGAAGACGCTTTCACTGATACACCAGAAAATTGTACAGTAAATGAAAAGTGGGGTCAAATTAAGGAAACTCTTTATAAAACTGCCGTAGGGGTTTACGGCACTGTGGATCATAAGAGGCAGGACTGGTTTGCGGCCCACAACGAGACTCTGCAGCCCTTGATTGATAAGAAAAAGAAAGCTCTCTTAAGAAACAAGGAAAGACCAACGCGTAACACTCTGAGTGAGCTAAGGCAAGCTAGGAAGGATGTGCAAAAGGCTGCCAGGCAGTGTGCAAATGATTATTGGATCAAGTTATGTGAGTCCATTCAAATTGCAAGTGATAAGGGAGACATAAGAAGCATGTATGAAGGAATAAAGAAAGCCTGTGGTCCAGTGATCAAAAGAAGTGCACCATTGAAAACCTTGACTGGAGAAGTCATCACTGATAAGAAACAGCAGATGGACAGATGGGTAGAGCACTATTTGGAGCTTTACTCAAGTGAGACCAAACTAGCGGATGATGCCCTCAACGCCATAGAGGCTCTACCAACTCTTGACCACCTGGACACACTTCCCACCATAATAGAAGTTAAGTGTGCTATAAATGAACTTGCATCTGGCAAGGCTCCAGGTAAGGATGGGATTCCAATAGAGGTTATCAGGAGTGGGCAAGACACACTCACTCTACAGATCCATAAGCTAATAGAGCTATGCTGGCGTGAAGGACAAGTCCCACAGGATTTCAAAGATTCAAGCATCATAACGCTGTATAAGAACAAGGGCGATCGGAGCGACTGCAACAACTATAGGGGTATCTCACTTCTGTGTATTGTTGGAAAAGTATTTGCCAGAATTGTTCTGCGCAGACTTCAAGTCCTAGGAGATCAAGTCTACCCCGAATCACAGTGTGGCTTTCGACAGAACCGGTCTACCACTGATATGATATTCTCATTGCGACAAATGCAAGAAAAATGCCGTGAACAGAATCAACCACTGTTTATTGCCTTCATCGACCTCACAAAGGCATTTGATTTGGTCAGTCGTGAGCGTCTGTTCAAGGCACTAAAGAAGATTGGCTGCCAACTCTTCTGTCCATTGTGGAATCGTTCCACACAGGCTTGAAGGGTATAATCAAGTTTGATGTTGCAACTTCTGAAGAGTTTGAAATCAAGAGTAGAGTTAAGCAAGGTTGTGTACTAGCTCCTACTCTCTTTGGAATATACTTGTCACTTCTACTGAAATATGCATTTCGTGATCAGGATGGTGGTATATACATTCACTCACGCTCAGATGGCGGCCTCTACAATGCTCAGAGATTGAAGGCTAAGACCAAAATTAGGAGGGTACTGATCAGAGAGTTGCTTTTTGCAGATGATGCTGCAGTTACGACCCACGCTGAGGAAGAATTACAACGTCTACTATCTGCATTCTCCAATGCTTGTTCTGAATTTGGTTTAACAATTAGCAAAAAGAAGACACAGATTATGTCACAAGGTGCACATGGGGTACCATCAATCTTTATTGACGACGCCGAACTAGAGATAGTAGACCATTTTACATATCTAGGATCAGTGGTAAATAGCAAATTATCCCTAGATCAGGAAATCAACATCCGGATTGGTAAGGCAGCAACAACAATGAACAGGTTAAGAAAAAGAGTCTGGGAGAACAGGAAGCTTACTGCCAAAACAAAAGTCCTTGTCTATCAAGCCTGTGTCCTTAGTACTCTTCTCTATGGCAGTGAAACCTGGACAACTTACTCACACCAAGAGAACAATTTAAACAGCTTTCATATGCGGTGTCTGCGAAGAATTCTTGGTATTAAGTGGCAAGACAAAATCACAAATACTGAAGTATTGGAAAGATCAGGTTGTGTGACGGTGTATTCCATGCTCAGTCTTCGTAGACATAGATGGATAGGACATCTTAGGAGGATGGATGATGGTAGAATACCAAAGGATATCTTTTTTGGTGAATTACAGATGGGTAAGAGATCTCAGGGTCGGCCTCTACTACGATACAAAGATGTCTGTAAGCGGGACATGATTGATACAGGCATTGATAATGCACATTGGGAGCAAGTCGCCGCTGAACGTGTTGCATGGAGGGCAAATATCAGAAATGGAATAAAGTCAAAGGAGAAAATTATTGCAGAAAAGTCACACACCAAGCGTTTGAGACGTAAGATGGTGCATGATGGTGGAAATGACCACGTGTTCACATGCACCCACTGTGAACGGACATTTACAGCGCAAATTGGCCTTATCAGTCACACTCGCTACCGCCATAGTTAAAAGTTATTATGCCTTTTTAAAGCACAAACTATCGTCTGTCAAGACGGCAAAGTGCCAATGGAATAAATAATAAACGCTATGCTCACACTGTATTGATGGCGGATAATGCAAAAGATCAACAAAAACTGTTGGACATTGTAGTAACAGAAAGTGCAAATAAAGGACTCTCCTCGAATATCAAGAAAACTGTAACAATGGTGATATCAAAGAGACAGGTAACACCCAAAAGTGTAATAGAGATGGAAGGGAAAATTCTTCACCAAGTGGATAGTTTTAAATATCTAGGGACATCTATAACATCAGATGAAATATGCACAACAGAGATTAAGACAAATATATAAAACAAAATAATATAGGGCAAACAAAATATAGGGCAAACAAGGCTGCATTTAAGAAAATGAATATCTTATGCAATAAGTCGCTATCATTGAATGTAAGAAAGAGAGTGCGTAGGTGCTATATAGAACCTGTTTTGTTGTATGGCTGTGAATCTTGGAATGTAAATGAACACATTAGGAAGAACTTGGAAGCAACAGAGATGTGGTTCCTGAGACGAATGTTGCGAATTTCTTGGACTGCCAAAGTAACTAACAGCGAATGCCTGAAAGAGACTAATGAAAATAGAACATTATATACAACAATAAGAATTAATCAAACAGCATTTTTTTTTGGGTCATGTGATGAGAAGAGAGGCATTAAAGAATATCGTGACAACTGGAAAGATCGAGGGGAAGAGAGGCAGAGACAAACCAAGGGAAATGATGCCTGGTGGATTTTGCGACGGTGGCATGGAGGAATATCAACGGTAGAGTTGATCCAGAAAACCAAAGACCGAGATCTGTGGGGAATCATGAACGCCTACGCCAGTCGGCATGGTACTTGATGATGATGATGATGATGATGATGATGATGATGATGATGATGGATGATGATTAACAGTTTCCCTCGCCATCAGGCGAACCCACTCCGAATTCAGAGGTACTTGTAATCTACGTCCCCAAGTCAAGGATGATACGTCAACATTTTAGTCCAGCTGTCCGGTGTAGGGGTTGAACCCCTTACCTCGGCATCAGCACACCGGATGTTTAAGAACATGCGTTCTTACCCATTCGGCCATGCGGACCTGCGTTATGTTATGTTATAGTATATATTTTGAACGACGTAACTGCGCATGCCCATTAACTCTGCTGTGTTATAACAGGGAGATATAATGTTTAATGTTATTGGATATAGTGAATGCTTATGTTTTTCTTTTTTCTCAGCCATTCTGCCATTATCGTTTGCCTTTAACACTCCTACGTATCCTCGTGTGCGTGTCTAGCCGACGGCGCTCATAGTTCACCACTTGTGAACATTACAGGAACTGGGTGCATACATTCTTGAACAAGTTCATTGATGCTGCTTTCTCCATCAAGGTGTCTGCTCTTGATTCGCTTGACTGCTTTGTTCTTAGGACAATAAATTATAACAAAACATGGTTACAGAAATTAAGATATTGGCAGACACCCAGACTTAACAAAAACATCAGACAGAAAACATTAAAGACATCCACACATTTAAGAATAACACTAGAAAACAAACGGCACACTATAAACATGGTTGTATTGCTCATTACGGAATATGTGGTGTACTACTATTATATATCAATGGTTATCTTCATTCCACGGCGCCACGCAATTATTTATTACACGGAGTAAGTCGGGCGTTAGGCCATTTTGATTGACTCTCTTGTTTTAGAAATACACCCAAGAATTAATCCTTTAGGTATTAGGTAATCATATAACACATGCTTTTTTTTTTTTTACTTCCGGTCCTCAGCATGGCGGTTAGGCATTGAACCGTTACGGCCTCTGGAGTATGTATCTTTGTGGCTGCGGTTTGCATTCTCATTTTCCTCATGCTGGACTGGTGGTATATGGTTCCGTCGCCCTGCTACTGAGTGAGTGGGTGGCGCTTCTCTGTGAGCTGTGAAATTAATGTGAAAGTCATTTACATCTGTCAGCGCTTGTTTGTACAGTGAACTGCATGTTCGGAACAATAACCGCCTGCTGCGAAATTGACTGATTTGCTTTTTTCGATTCATGAGTGCATTGTTCAGGAGCTTGACGCTGGAGCGACGGAATTCGTGCTTTGTGCTGCGCTTTCTGCGGAAAGAGACCGAGCCTTGTGAGAAAACCCGGGTCAATGAAGTCTTTATGGTGACTGCCGATTCCATCGACGATGAACTGTAATTTTCGTGGATGACCTTTGTGTAGCATTCAGGTGGCGGTATTATGCACAGTGTACCTGTGCGGACTGATAGATCGCCGAGACTCCTGTCTGGTCCATTTTTCACATTGGACAGTGAGGAGCATTTTGTGTGATATTCACTGGCACAGGAACGGAGCATAATGGGGACGACCCGTTGCCGTGAATTTTGAACCTCGACTAACTAACTAACTAACTAACCAACTAACTAACTAACTAACTAACTAACTAACTAACTAACTAACTAACTAACTAACTAATTAACTAACTAACTAACTAATTAACTAACTAACCAACTAACCAACCAACCAAACAAACAACCAACCAACCAACCAACCAACCTACCCACCCACCCACCCTCCCACCCACCAACCAACCCACCAACAAGCAAACTAACAAATTAACTAACTAACTAACTAACTAAATTACTTACTTACTAACTTACTTACTAACTTATTTACTTACTTACTAAATAACTAACTAACCAACCAACCAACCAACCAACTTACTACCTAACTAACTATAACCCATGCTGGTGATCGTATCTGATGGTTACCATCATCTGTCACTGGATGAGCTTGTCATGATTTACATGACGTCATCACAACAGACTGTGTTGACCATCAGACACAGCTACAGAAATGGTTAAAGATATCATCATCACGTGCCGTATCAATATGCGTGACCGGTCATGGTTTGTCTTCTCACAAGATAAGATCATCAGAGTCGTGATCATGGCTGTGTTCTTGTCCCGATTATGTTATATGACCAAGCCATACAGATGTTTATGCTCTGCCTTTTTCTTGCTCTCTTCTTATCAATTTTGCCAGCCGTCACCATGTTTTCTAGTTTAATTCACCTCATAACATGCACCAACAATCTTGACGTTCTGCGTCTAATCTCACTAATCAGTTTCCGGTTTTCATGTGTTTCTTGGAGGATTTACTCATGTTTCACATGCATACGACAGTATATGTTCTATATAACAATTGAAACCTCTTTATCTCACTATAATTGACAGAATTTTATTGGTCAGTTTGTTTTCCATTTTGCGATGTCGATTCATGGCATAATCTATACAATTCTTATTTCGGTACTTTTGCTTTCTTTCACCCCAAACAAAAGGGAATCCCAGGGTAAGACGTCACATCCAGGGGTTCCCTGTCTTGCGCCGAACATCCAGGGGGTTTCCGTGTGTTGCGCCGTAGCTCGGTGCGCAATTCTATGCGGCGGTGGTGCGCTATTCTTTCACTTTCCGGTTAGGGTTAGGGTTAGGGGTAGGGTTAGGATTAGGGTTAGGGGTAGGGTACACACAACCCTAACCTTAACCCTATTCCTACCCCTAACCCTACCCCCTAACTCTAACCGGAAAGTGATTGCAGGACCGATGCAAATGAGGATCGAAGGGGAGACAGACACTCACACAGAAACGGTTGCCAAAGCCCAAAGAAACAACACTGTGGTGTGGGGCAATTGAAACGCACTGACACGCACTCCACCCGAACACAGAGAAGATCACCGTCGGCGCTAAATATAGCTGGTGACTCTAAATATAGCTCGCAAAGTTTGTTTGGGGTGAAAGAAAACAAAAGTACCCTTCCTTCATTAGATGTTGTGCCTGTTCCAAGACAACTGTACCGATTCACTTGTTTAAGAATTGTCCCATTTACTTGTATTTTACATTGTGGAATTACTGTATTCTTCGTGACGATCATAATCTCTTTCTACTTACAATTGAAATCCACACCTAATAAATGTTGTAACAGTGTGTGTGTGTGAGTGTGTGTGTGTGTGTGTGTGTGTGTGTGTGTTTGTGTGTGGCTGTGTGTGTGGATGTGTTTATGTGTCCCAACAGGTACATTAGACGATGATAGCATTCATCAATTTTACAATTATACGCAGGAGACAATAGACAAGTTGGTAACCTCGCTTATTTTGTATCCTGGGATGCACAGAGAACACACCAATTATATGCATTATAAATAATGGATAAATCCACACAGACCAACATAATCGAGAGAATGGATAAATCAACACAGACTAACATAATCAATGTAATGCATAAATCAACACAGACCAACATAATAAGCCTAATGGATACATCTACACAGACCAACATAACCAACCTAATGGATACATCCACACAGACCAACATAATCAACCTAATGGATACATCCACACAGACCAACATAATCAACCTAATGGATACATCCACACAGACCAACATAACCAACCTAATGGATACATCCACACAGACCAACATAATCAACCTAATGGATACATCCACACAGACCAACATAACCAACCTAATGGATACATCCACACAGACCAACATAACCAACCTAATGGATACATCCACACAGACCAACATAATCAACCTAATGGATACATCCACACAGACCAACATAATCAACCTAATGGATACATCCACATAGACCAACATAATCAACCTAATGGAAAAATCCACACATGCCAACATAACCAATCTTGTGGATAAATCAACACAGACCAACATAATCAACCTTGTGGATAAATCCACACAAGCCAACATAATCAACATAATGGATAAAGCAAACAAATTATAGAATAATTCTTCATACAATAAAACCCTCGCTGCAGACTTCGCGCGTTCTTCTGATACCCACATAGAGCCATGCTACCCACTTAGAGCCATGCTACCCACTTAGAGCCACGCTACACACTTAGAGCCATGCTGCACACTTAGAGCCATGCTACACACTAAGAGCCATGCTACACACTTAGAGCCACGCTACACACTTAAAGCCATGCTACACACTTAGAGCCATGCTACACACTTAGAGCCATGCTACACACTTAGAGCCATGCTACACACTTAGAGCCACGCTACACACTTAGAGCCATGCTACACACTTAGAGCCATGCTACACACTTAGAGCCATGCTACACACTTAGAGCCACGATACACACTTAGAGCCATGCTACACACGTAGAGCCACGCTACACACTTAGAGCCATGCTACACACTTAGAGCCACACTACACACTTAGAGCCATGCTACACACTTAGAGCCATGCTACACACTTAGAGCCACGCTACACACCTAGAGCCATGCTACCCACTTAGGGCCATGCTACCTACTTAGAGCCATGCTACACACTTAGAGCCATGCTACACACTTAGAGCCATGCTACACACTTAGAGCCATGCTACAAACTTAGAGCCACGCTACACACTTAGAGCCATGCTACACACTTAGTGCCATTCTACACACTTAGAGCCATGCTACACACTTAGAGTCACGTTACACACTTAGAGCCATGCTACACACTTAAAGCCATGCTACACACTTAGAGCCATGCTACACACTTAGAGCCATGCTACACACTTAGAGCTATGCTACACACTTAGAGCAACGCTACACACTTAGAGCCATGCTACCCACTTAGAGCCACGCTACACACTTAGAGCCATGCTACACACTTAGAGCCATGCTACACACTTAGAGCCATGATACACACTTAGAGCCACGCTACACACTTAGAGCCATGCTACACACTTAGAGCCATGCTACACACTTAGAGCCATGCTACACACTTAGAGCCATGCTACACACTTAGAGCCACGCTACACACTTAGAGCCACGCTACGCACTTAGAGCCATGCTACACACTTAGAGCCACGCTACACACTTAGAGCCACGCTACACACTTAGAGCCATGCTACCCACTTAGAGCCATGCTACACACTTTGAGCTAAGCTAAACCTGCTACTTATATACTTCCGGTACAATGGCGACAAAATGACGCGTACTTTTCGTGGGGACGCTATTTACTGTTTTTCTTTTTATTTCGTGTGATTTCCTATGGATTTCCTGTGAATAGTTTTTTCCTGTGGATTATGTGATGTTATTTTGTGTTCTTTTATTGGAAGTTTTCAAAAGAAGCCACGGAAGGCAGGTGGTGGGTGAAATTTTGAGGGCAGCCGACATATATTTGTAGGTCATGGTCTCGAGTTTCACGACGGCAGGCAGAGGAACTCTTCTTGAGTCAATGGCTGCGGTCTCCGACCAGTGCGGTCACTACCATAGATGAAAGCAACGGCAAACTACCTCTTTAAAAGTCACTAGTACATCATGATTCGCTTAAAGACTTATCATCGCAAGACAAGGACAGATACGTTAAAATTAGCAACATGGAACGTTAGGACGTTAAACGACGACGAAAAATTAGAGAACATACAACAAGAAATTGAAAGAGAAAAAATTAATATATTAGGTATGTGCGAAACGAGATGGACAGAAGCAGGCATCAAGATAGATGAAGATTTCAAGATTATTTATTCTGGAGGTGAAGATCGTCATAGGGGAGTGACAATTATTTTGGACCGGAAAACAATAAAATCTGTTCAAGGATATTGGGCCGTGTCGGACAGAGTTCTACTAGTTAAATTAAGTGGCAGACCTTTTAACATAAATATTATTCAAGTATATGCCCCAACAGGAGAATCCAGTGAAGATAGTGTAGAAGAATTTTATAATGACATAGAGTCTGCCTTAAAGAAATGTAAAAATTCAGAAATAAACATCATAATAGGGGACTTCAATGCAAAAGTAGGAAATCAAGGGGATAGATACACAGTAGGAAACTATGGTTTAGGAGAGAGAAATGAAAGAGGATACAGACTCGTAGAGTGGGCAAAAGAACAGGAAATGATTGTAGGAAACACCTGGTTTAAGCAACACCCTAGAAGATTATGGACCTGGAGGAGTCCTGATAGCAGGATTAGAAACCAGATTGACTACATTCTCATTAGCAGAAGATTTAGAAACGCGCTAACTGTAGCAAAAACAGTTCCCAGTGCTGATTGTTATAGTGACCACAGATTACTCACAGGAACATTGAGGATAAAGTTGAAGAAAGTCAAGTATATAACAGGAAACACTAAATATGATTTGTGTACATTGAGTAATGACAAGGAAATACAAAACAAATTCAACATAGAAGTACAGAACAGATTTGAAATATTGTCTGATCTAGATATATTATTCCAGGATGTAGATGATCAATGGGAAACGTTGAAGAATTCAATCAATGTGGCTGCAGAAACAACTATTCCAAAATTAAAGAAGGTGGGTCGTAAGAAATGGATGACTGAAGAAATGTTACACCTCATGGAAACAAGAAGACTCAACAAAAATAATTCTGTCAAATATGAAGAGCGTTGCCAGTAGTAGGTTGTGCTCAATATTTAAAATTCAAATCCCGAAATAACCAAATTAATCAAATATGAAGAAATTCACAGACAATTCAGAATATTATGTAAGGAGGCAAAATAAGCATGGCTTGAGGAAAAGTGTTTAGAAATTGAAAACCAACACAACAGTCAAAATACCAAATTAGTGCACAAAAGAATTCAGGAACTTACTAATAAAAGAACAAGTACATCAACAGGGTGTATAAAAAGTAAAGATGGCAAAATCATAATAGAAAAAGACCAGATTCTACATGTATGGACAGATTATGTGAAACACCTTTATGATGATAACAGAGACGAACAGTATGATATTAGATTTAATAATGAAGGACCGCCAATTTTGGAGATGGAGGTTCGAAATGTTCTTAAGCATATGAAAGCTGGAAAGGCCCCCGGTGCAGATAACATCACAACAGAAATGATTAAAGCTTTAGAAGAATTTGGACTAGAGCAAGTCACCAGACTGCAGAACACATTATATGATACTGGAGATATACCTCCTGAATTATGTAACTCTGTATTTATTGCAATCCCAAAGAAATCAGGAACCTTGGAATGTGATCAACATAGAACAATTAGTATGAGTCACATCACAAAGATTTTGCTAAGAATTATCATGCAAAGAGTGAGGACGAAGATACAACCTGAAACAGGGGAAGAACAATGTGGGTTTGTAGAAGGAAAGGGTACAGTAAATGCTGTGTATATGCTGCGAACAGTTATTGAACGTGCTATAGAAGTAAACAAGGATATACATCTTTGCTTTATTGACTATACAAAGGCTTTTGATAGAGTTAGACATGTCAACATGGTGGATATGCTTGCAGATCTACAAATTGATGGGAAAGACATTAGACTTATAAAAAACATATATTTGAAACAACAAGCTGCAATACGTATTGATAATGAAGTGGGACAGTATCAGCCAATTAAGAGAGGTGTTAGGCAGGGATGTGTGATGTCTCCAGATCTTTTTTCCCTATACAGTGAAAATATTTTCAGAAATGTAGAGGATATAAATGGAATCAGCATTGGAGAACGAAACATCAATAACATTAGATATGCAGATGATACAGTATTAATTGCAGACAATGCGCAGGACTTGCAACAATTAGTAGATGCTGTTGTTGTACACAGTGAGCAACTGGGGTTAGAATTCAATTGTAAAAAAACTCAGGCTATGGTCGTAAATGGAAATATTCTTCAACAAGTGAATCGGTTCAATTATCTAGGAACAGTCATAACATCTGATGGGAGATGCCTTGAAGAGAGTAGAACAAGAATCGCCATGGCGAAAGTAGCCTTTAGCAAGATGAAAAACATTCTGACCAATAAAAAGATGTCATTTTGAAACGATAAAAAGAGTGTTGAGGGGATACATAGAGCCTGTTCTTTTGTATGGATGTGAAACTTGGACAATGAGCAGTCAAGCTGAAAAACATCTGATGGCTGCAGAAATGTGGTTTCTGAGGAAAATGCAAAGAATACCATGGACAGACAGAAAAACAAATGACCAAGTACTACAGGAGACAAATGAACATCGTAAACTGATTAGAGAAATTAGACGTAGACATTCAAAATTTTTTGGACATGTTATGAGAAGAAATGGATTGTAGAACATGGTGACAACTGGCAAGATCGAAGGGAACAGACCAAGAGGAAGACCGAGAGGAAATTCCCTGGATGGCTTGGCCACATGGCATGGACGAGACAGGAACACTGAGCTGATCCACGACACTGGTGATCGAGTGAAATGGCGAGTCATAACCGCCCACGCTTTCCGGCATGGCACATGATTGATTGATTGACACCTGCTACCCACTTAGAGCCATGCTACACACTTAGGGCCATGCTACACCTGCTACACACTTAGAGCCATGCGACACACTTAGAGCCATGTTACACACTTAGAGCCATGCTACACACTTAGAGCCATGCTACACACTTAGAGCCATGCTACACACTTAGAGCCATGTTACACACTTAGAGCCATGTTACACACTTAGAGCCATGCTACACACTTAGAGCCATGTTACACACTTAGAGCCATGCTACACACTTAGAGCCATGTTACACACTTAGAGCCATGTTACACACTTAGAGCCATGCTACACACTTAGAGCCATGCTACACACTTAGAGCCATGCTACACACTTAGAGCCATGTTACACACTTAGAGCCATGCTACACCTGCTACACACTTAGAGCCATGTTACACACTTAGAGCCATGTTACACACTTAGAGCCATGTTACACACTTAGAGCCATGTTACACTCTTAGAGCCATGCTACACACTTAGAGCCATGCTACACACTTAGAGCCATGTTACACACTTAGAGCCATGCTACACCTGCTACACACTTAGAGCCATGCTACACACTTAGAGCCATGTTACACACTTAGAGCCATGTTACACACTTAGAGCCATGCTACACACTTAGAGCCATGTTACACACTTAGAGCCATGTTACACACTTAGAGCCATGCTACACACTTAGAACCATGCTACACACTTAGAGCCATGCTACACCTGCTACACACTTAGAGCCATGTTACACACTTAGAGCCATGTTACACACTTAGAGCCATGTTACACACTTAGAGCCATGTTACACACTTAGAGCCATGCTACACACTTAGAGCCATGCTACACACTTAGAGCCATGCTACACACTTAGAGCCATGTTACACACTTAGAGCCATGTTACACACTTAGAGCCATGCTACACACTTAGAGCCATGTTACACACTTAGAGCCATGCTACACACTTAGAGCCATGTTACACACTTAGAGCCATGTTACACACTTAGAGCCATGCTACACACTTAGAGCCATGCTACACACTTAGAGCCATGCTACACACTTAGAGCCATGTTACACACTTAGAGCCATGCTACACCTGCTACACACTTAGAGCCATGTTACACACTTAGAGCCATGTTACACACTTAGAGCCATGTTACACACTTAGAGCCATGTTACACTCTTAGAGCCATGCTACACACTTAGAGCCATGCTACACACTTAGAGCCATGTTACACACTTAGAGCCATGCCTACACCTGCTACACACTTAGAGCCATGCTACACACTTAGAGCCATGTTACACACTTAGAGCCATGTTACACACTTAGAGCCATGCTACACACTTAGAGCCATGTTACACACTTAGAGCCATGTTACACACTTAGAGCCATGCTACACACTTAGAACCATGCTACACACTTAGAGCCATGCTACACCTGCTACACACTTAGAGCCATGTTACACACTTAGGGCCATGCTACACCTGCTACACACTTAGAGCCATGCGACACACTTAGAGCCATGTTACACACTTAGAGCCATGCTACACACTTAGAGCCATGCTACACACTTAGAGCCATGCGACACACTTAGAGCCATGTTACACACTTAGAGCCATGCTACACACTTAGAGCCATGCTACACACTTAGAGCCATGCTACACACTTAGGGCCATGCTACACACTTAGAGCCATGTTACACACTTAGAGCCATGCTACACACTTAGAGCCATGCTACACACTTAGAGCCATGCTACACACTTAGAGCCATGCTACACACTTAGAGCCATGCTACACACTTAGAGTCATGCTACACACTTAGAGCCATGCTACACACTTAGAGCCA
Source organism: Cepaea nemoralis (assembly GCA_014155875.1). Lineage (NCBI taxonomy): Eukaryota > Metazoa > Mollusca > Gastropoda > Stylommatophora > Helicidae > Cepaea > Cepaea nemoralis. Next base: position 110,413 of record JACEFZ010018695.1, on the reverse strand, counting down.
TGCTACACACTTAGAGCCATGTTACACACTTAGAGCCATGTTACACACTTAGAGCCATGCTACACACTTAGAGCCATGCTACACACTTAGAGCCATGTTACACACTTAGAGCCATGTTACACACTTAGAGCCATGCTACACACTTAGAGCCATGTTACACACTTAGAGCCATGTTACACACTTAGAGCCATGTTACACACTTAGAGCCATGTTACACACTTAGAGCCATGCTACACACTTAGAGCCATGTTACACACTTAGAGCCATGCTACACACTTAGAGCCATGCTACACACTTAGAGCCATGCTACACACTTAGAGCCATGTTACACACTTAGAGCCATGTTACACACTTAGAGCCATGCTACACACTTAGAGCCATGCTACACACTTAGAGCCATGCTACACACTTAGAGCCATGCTACACACTTAGAGCCATGCTACACACTTAGAGCCATGCTACACACTTAGGGCCATGCTACACACTTAGAGCCATGCTACACAGAGCAATGCTACACACTTAGAATCATGCTACACACTTAGAGTCATGCTACACACTTAGAGCCATGCTACACACTTAGAGCCATGCTACACACTTAGAGCCATGCTACACACTTAGAGCAATGTTACACACTTAGAATCATGCTACACACTTAGAATCATGCTACACACTTAGAGCCATGTTACACACTTAGAGCCATGCTACACACTTAGAGCCATGTTACACACTTAGAATCATGCTACACACTTAGAATCATGCGACACACTTAGAGCCATGTTACACACTTAGAGCCATGCTACACACTTAGAGCCATGTTACACACTTAGAATCATGCTACACACTTAGAATCATGCTACACACTTAGAGCCATGTTACACACTTAGAATCATGCTACACACTTAGAGCCATGTTACACACTTAGAATCATGCTACACACTTAGAATCATGTTACACACTTAGAATCATGCTACACACTTAGAGCCATGTTACACACTTAGAGCCATGCTACACACTTAGAATCATGTTACACACTTAGAATCATGTTACACACTTAGAATCATGTTACACACTTAGAATCATGCTACACACTTAGAATCATGTTACACACTTAGAATCATGCTACACACTTAGAATCATGTTACACACTTAGAATCATGCTACACACTTAGAGCCATGTTACACACTTAGAATCATGCTACACACTTAGAGCCATGTTACACACTTAGAATCATGCTACACACTTAGAGCCATGTTACACACTTAGAATCATGCTACACACTTAGAATCATGCTACACACTTAGAATCATGCTACTCACTTAGAATCATGCTACACACTTAGAATCATGCTACACACTTAGAATCATGCTACACACTTAGAGCCATGTTACACACTTAGAATCATGCTACACACTTAGAATCATGCTACACACTTAGAGCCATGTTACACACTTAGAATCATGCTACACACTTAGAGCCATGCTACACACTTAGAGCCATGTTACACACTTAGAGCCATGCTACACACTTAGAGCCATGTTACACACTTAGAATCATGCTACACACTTAGAATCATGCGACACACTTAGAGCCATGTTACACACTTAGAGCCATGCTACACACTTAGAGCCATGTTACACACTTAGAATCATGCTACACACTTAGAATCATGCTACACACTTAGAGTCATGCTACACACTTAGAATCATGCTACACACTTAGAATCATGCTACACACTTAGAATCATGCTACACACTTAGAATCATGCTACACACTTAGAATCATGCTACACACTTAGAATCATGCTACACACTTAGAATCATGCTACACACTTAGAATCATGCTACACACTTAGAATCATGCTACACACTTAGAATCATGCTACACACTTAGAATCATGCTACACACTTAGAATCATGCTACACACTTAGAATCATGCTACACACTTAGAATCATGCTACACACTTAGAATCATGCTACACACTTAGAATCATGCTACACACTTAGAATCATGCTACACACTTAGAATCATGCTACACACTTAGAATCATGCTACACACTTAGAATCATGCTACACACTTAGAATCATGCTACACACTTAGAATCATGCTACACACTTAGAATCATGCTACACACTTAGAATCATGCTACACACTTAGAATCATGCTACACACTTAGAATCATGCTACACACTTAGAATCATGCTACACACTTAGAATCATGCTACACACTTAGAATCATGCTACACACTTAGAATCATGCTACACACTTAGAATCATGCTACACACTTAGAATCATGCTACACACTTAGAATCATGCTACACACTTAGAATCATGCTACACACTTAGAATCATGCTACACACTTAGAATCATGCTACACACTTAGAGCCATGTTACACACTTAGAGTCATGCTACACACTTAGAATCATGCTACACACTTAGAGCCATGCTACACACTTAGAGCCATGCTACACACTTAGAGCCATGTTACACACTTAGAGCCATGCTACACACTTAGAGCCATGCTACACACTTAGGGCCATGCTACACACTTAGAGCCATGCTACACAGAGCAATGCTACACACTTAGAGCCATGCTACACACTTAGGGCCATGCTACACACTTAGAGCCATGCTACACAGAGCAATGCTACACACTTAGAATCATGCTACACACTTAGAATCATGCTACACACTTAGAGTCATGCTACACACTTAGAGTCATGCTACACACTTAGAATCATGCTACACACTTAGAATCATGCTACACACTTAGAGTCATGCTACACACTTAGAGTCATGCTACACACTTAGAGCCATGCTATACACTTAGAGTCATGCTGCACACTTAAAATCATGCTAAACACTTAGAGTCATGCTACACACTTAGAGTCATGTTACACACTTAGAGCCATGCTACACACTTAGAGCCACGCTACACACTTAGAGCCATGCTACACACTTAGAGCCATGCTACACACTTAGAGCCATGCTACACACTTAGAGCCATGCTACACACTTAGAGCCATGCTACACAGAGCAATGCTACACACTTAGAATCATGCTACACACTTAGAGTCATGCTACACACTTAGAGTCATGCTACACACTTAGAGCCATGCTATACACTTAGAGTCATGCTGCACACTTAAAATCATGCTAAACACTTAGAGTCATGCTACACACTTAGAGCCACGCTACACACTTAGAGCCATGCTACACACTTAGAGCCATGCTACACACTTAGAGCCATGCTACCCACTTAGAGCCATGCTACCCACTTAGAGCCACGCTACACACTTATAGCCATGCTACACACTTAGAGCCACGCTACCCACTTAGAGCCACGCTACCCACTTAGAGCCATGCTACACACTTAGAGCCATGCGACACACTTATGATTTGCCTCTAGTATTGCTATCGTTCTTACAACTGTTGGACACATTTCTGGAGCTCTGTCTTTTAAACCTCCATCCCATATTGTTGCATTGATCATGTCGTCCTCGGCATTCTGAGACATGCAAAGACGGGAAAACCAAGCGGTATCATGGCAGACAATATGAAATGCGGTGCACGAGCAGCCACATTGTGCGTTTCAAGATTTTTTTTTTCTTTCGCATATCCTATTTACAGGACATCACTGTCAACACCAGCATTTTACCGCTGTTGTTGATTTCTTGGCAAGATTACGCTCAGTAGTTTGCCATTGCTTTCTGAGTGACCGGCTCACTTATCTCGCAAATCACCAACGTCGCGAGAACCGCTACCGATTCTCGCGCGCTGCGTTAACTCACGTGGATAAACGGGATTACGGAGAAAGTCGTTTAACCCCTGGGCTAGGGAGCGGGCGCGTTTCAAGATACTATCTCACTACTAGGGATAAATACTTTCACTGCTAATTGCGTGGATTATCATTGACACTAACACAACTTTCACGGTAAGACTTCTGACACTCAAACGGGAGATTTCTTATTTACTTATATACTTGCCAGATTGAGGTTAATGTCTTTGAGAGTAACCCTTCAAGCACAACATAACAGTTGACACCTGTAGGTAGTTCGTGTAATGGTATCTTCATCTTTGACACATCCACATGCCCTACAAACACCACCCACCCACCCACACGCACTCTTCTTCAGTCACTTCGGTACGTGAGTAAGTGAGAAGGTTGCATCAGCGATTTCGTTTCTTGTAGAATTTGCGGTGTCTGCGAAGAATTCTTGGTATTACATGGCAAGACAAAATCACGAATACTGAAGTATTGGAAAGATCAGGCTGTGTGATGGTTTATTCCATGCTCAATCTTCGTAGACTTAGATGGATAGGACATCTTAGGAGGATGGATGATGGTAGAATACCAAAGGACATCTTTTTTGGTGAATTACAGATGGGTAAGAGATCTCTTCTACGATACAAAGATGTGTGTAAGCGGGACATGATTGATACAGGCATTGATAATGCACAATGAGAACAAGTCACCGCTGAACGTGTTGCATGGAGGGCAAATATCAGAAATGGAATAAAGACAAAGGAGAAAATTATTGCAGATAAGTCACACATCGAGCGTGTGTGACGTAAGATAGTGCATGATGGTGGAAATGACCACGTGTTCACATGCACCCACTGTGAACGGACATTTACAGCGCAAATTGGCCTTATCAGTCACATTCGCTACCGCCATAGGTAAAAGTTATTATGCCTTTTTAAAGCACAAACTATCGTCTGTCAAGACGGCAAGGTGCCAATGAGAATTACAAATTCCCAGACAGAATGATTTATGTTAGTACAAGATGGCAATTTTGGAAACTATGACGCTTCCTCTTAAGTCGTATTGTTATCAAAAGTATGTCTATACAAGCATCTAGGATACAATTATTGCTCTTTTTCTTTCTCCCTGTATCTCATTTGTTGCCAAAGGCCATGCCCCGACTGACTCCAAACTGTAATATATTTAGCTATTCCATGCAGCCCCGTCCATGTCTTCAACGGTGCATTCATTTCTGTCCCTACTTCTCTTCTCCGTGTGTTATTTGTGTCTTCCACTAGTTCTTTTGTCATGTGCATTCCACAAAATGACATTTCTGATTACACTAGCATCAGATTCTCTCAAAGTATGTCTTATTGAGCGCCATCGTGTTTTCTTCACCACTTGACTCACTGATATTTATTTGTCTAGTTCTCTCCGTGAGCTCCACATTGGTGATTCCGCCATATCACTGAAGACCTTCTATTCTGCGCGGACAAAATGAATGAATGTTTTTAGTTTATATGTAATCGTTCTCGATGTTTAGATGCTCACAGTAGTACTGATTTAACGTTACAACTGAATATTCTCAGCTTGGTGCTAGCACAATGACAGAAATTAAACGACGAATATCTATTGCACCTCAAAAACTAAAACAACTGAATAAATTGTGGCGTGGGACAGATAGACCTACACAAATTAGATTGTTAAGAGCATATATCTTTCTCATTGCAACATACGCTTGTGAGACCTGAACACTTATTAATCAACATTAACAACCCATAAATGCCTTTGAATATAAAGATTATAGACGGGTTCTAAGAATATCTTGGATACAGAAAGAAAAAAAAAAAAAAAAAAATGCACGCATGAATGAAGGAATGAATGGTGTTAGCTTTCCTTTCTTTTGACTTTCGAAGGGCAACATGGAAGCCTCGTTCCTGTGATACCTGATTGCCTAGGTATTTTCCCGCGATCTGTACTCACGTCTGAACAGTGTCAGGATGACAAGTAAGCAGGATTATAAAGCATTAGGATACGTCATCGTGTGCCTGTTCTGATGCAGACAATGGAGGCCATGAAACCAATATTCTCTGTCATCTCATATTTTGATAACATGTGCGCTGCCCATCTGTGTACGCTTTCATTGAGCATCTTCCTCTCCATCTTTCCTGCTATACTCGCCTATTATTTCCTCCACATCATTAATCAATTCCACCCTTTCTGTTGATGTTTCACAGAACTTTAACTCAACTTGACCTGATGGGTTCCACGACTGATCTTGTAACAACTGCAGCTCTCCGTACTTCAGAGTCCCTCTTCCTCCCATTCCACGACAGTTTCAACATTCTTCTGGTAAACCGCACGCCAACTGCCTCCAATTTGTTTATTCACGACTTCAGTACTTATTGTTCAATGTTGGAATCCTCACAGACGAACAGGTCTCAACAACATCCCAGAAAACGAATGTTCGTACTTGCGACATTTCTGGTTTTCATAGAATTTCTAATTCTTGTATAAAACTCTTGTGATATGGCAGTTCTTATTTTATCCTTGTGCCGCATCTGCCGTTAGATGTAACTATGAAGCCTTCCCATTGAAAGCGATAAATCTGTTTGATGTATATGTCTTTTCTACATATAAAGCATATTAGAATGTATGCTGCCACGCGAACTGCCATGCAGTCAGTGTTGATAATCTCTCATTATACTTCCTGTTTTCTCAGTTCAGTCGCCATCTTGTCTAGAATGGCTTGCAGACTACTTTCAGACTCTCCAATTACAAATTGCCATGTAAGGTTCTGTATTTGCAAATGTTATTAAGAGCTAATTCATATGCAAGTGGTTCTAAGAGGAGGCTTGAAATTACAACCTTAAACGTTTGTGTGTGTATGAATATATTATGAAAAAGTAAAGAATAAATGTATCATTTTTCGATGTAGTCACACTGCATTCAATGCAAGTCCTTCAGAGCCGATAAAGTGCTTGGATTACAGTAGACGAATCGACTATTGGGTCACTACTCGGTGTGCATGACCCTGTCATAAACAATCTGTCACAGCAGTCACGTAGTTTTGTGACTTCCTATTCATACACCTGCTGGACTTACAGACATGCATAACCATACTGGACCTTCATTCGCCCATGAATTTCTCTAGGTTTCACCCCTTTACTGATTACAAACAATGGTTAACAGAACTTTGCTCCTCATTGGTACATGTCAAAAGTGGGACGGCAATCTTTAAACTGTCCTTATTACGTCACCGTGTCCATCTGTACCGTGATGTCACGTGCTTAACACTTTTGACATCCTTAACAACTATATTGACAGGTTACACGACAATGGCATGGATAGTGTAATGTCTATCACACTTTTACCGTTTTAATTTGAATAACTGAGATATGAGATGCCAGTGCTACATAACTGAGATATGAGGCGTCGGTACTATATAAATGACATATGAGGCGTCGGTGCTACATAACTGAGATATGAGGCGCTAGTGCTTCTTAACTGAGATAGGAGGCACCAGTGATGCATAACTGAGATATGAGGCACCAGTGTGACATAACTGAGATATGAGGCACCAGTGATGCATAACTGAGATATGAGGCACCAGTGTGACATAACTGAGATATAAGGCGCCGGTACTACATAACTGAGATATAAGGCGCCAGTGCTACATAAGTGAGATATAAGGCGCCAGTGTGACATAACTGAGATATAAGGCGCCGGTACTACATAACTGAGATATGAGGCACCAGTGATGCATAACTGAGATATAAGGCGCCGGTACTACATAACTGAGATATGAGGCGCCAGTACTACATAACTGAGATATAAGGCGCCGGTACTACATAACTGAGATATAAGGCGCCAGTGTGACATAACTGAGATATAAGGCGCCAGTGTGACATAACTGAGATATGAGGCGCCAGTACTACATAACTGAGATATAAGGCGCCAGTGTGACATAACTGAGATATAAGGCGCCGGTACTACATAACTGAGATATGAGGCACCAGTGATGCATAACTGAGATATAAGGCGCCGGTACTACATAACTGAGATATGAGGCGCCAGTACTACATAACTGAGATATAAGGCGCCAGTGTGACATAACTGAGATATAAGGCGCCGGTACTACATAACTGAGATATGAGGCACCAGTGATGCATAACTGAGATATAAGGCGCCGGTACTACATAACTGAGATATGAGGCGCCAGTGCTACATAACTGAGATATAAGGCACCAGTGATGCATAATTGAGATATGAGGCACCAGTGATGCATAACTGAGATATGCTTGCTTGCTTGCTTGTGTTCATTGGCTTGAGCTCCAACGCGAAGTCCTGTATGTCGGATGAAGGCATCCTGTTGTCCAACATCAGTGTGATGCCATACAGGACCTGAGTTTTGCGTGAGTATCCGTTGTCCCATGTCTGGCTTATTGGTGTGCAGACTGGTGGTTCCTCGCCGTACAGGCAGACACTCTCCGACTTCGGAGGAATCGGCGATCCTACTGACCTTAGCCAGGACCCCGAGGGGACCTGTTGCCCAGGACGCTCGACGAGGACGCGTCAATAGGTCTTGGCCAGTATATAACCCGGCCCTGGTGCCTTGGAAACACCTCTGCGTCCCTAACTGAGATATGAGGCACCAGTGATGCATAACTGAGATATGAGGCGCCAGTACTACATAACTGAGATATAAGGCGCCAGTGCTACATAACTGACATATAAGGCGCCGGTGCTACATAACTTAGCTATGAGGCACCAGTGATGCATAACTGAGATATAAGGCGCCGGTACTACATAACTGAGATATGAGGCACCAGTGATGCATAACTGAGATATAAGGCGCCGGTACTACATAACTGAGATATAAGGCGCCGGTACTACATAACTGAGATATGAGGCACCAGTGATGCATAACTGAGATATAAGGCGCCGGTACTACATAACTGAGATATAAGGCGCCGGTACTACATAACTGAGATATGAGGCACCAGTGATGCATAACTGAGATATGAGGCACCAGTGATGCATAACTGAGATATGAGGCACCAGTGATGCATAACTGAGATATGAGGCACCAGTGTGACATAACTGAGATATGAGGCACCAGTGTGACATAACTGGGATATGAGGCACCAGTGTGACATAACTGGGATATGAGGCACCAGTGTGACATAACTGAGATATGAGGCGCCAGTGATGCATAACTGAGATATGAGGCACCAGTGCTACATAACTGAGATATGAGGCACCAGTGCTACATAACTGAGATATGAGGCGCCAGTGCTACATAACTGAGATATGAGGCGCCAGTGCTACATAACTGAGATATGAGGCACTAGTGCTACATAACTGAGATTTGAGGCGCCAGTGCTACATAACTGAGATATGAGGCACCAGTGATGCATAACTGAGATATGAGGCGCCAGTGTGACATAACTGAGATATGAGGCGCCGGTACTACATAACTGAGATATGAGGCGCCAGTGCTACATAACTGAGATATGAGGCGCCGGTACTACATAACTGAGATATGAGGCGCCAGTGCTACATAACTGAGATATGAGGCGCCGGTACTACATAACTGAGATATGAGGCGCCAGTGCTACATAACTGAGATATGAGGCGCCGGTACTACATAACTGAGATATGAGGCGCCAGTGCTACATAACTGAGATATAAGGCGCCGGTACTACATAACTGAGATATGAGGCACCAGTGATGCATAACTGAGATATAAGGCGCCGGTACTACATAACTGAGATATGAGGCACCAGTGTGACATAACTGGGATATGAGGCACCAGTGTGACATAACTGGGATATGAGGCACCAGTGTGACATAACTGAGATATGAGGCGCCAGTGATGCATAACTGAGATATGAGGCACCAGTGCTACATAACTGAGATATGAGGCACCAGTGCTACATAACTGAGATTTGAGGCGCCAGTGCTACATAACTGAGATATGAGGCACCAGTGATGCATAACTGAGATATGAGGCGCCAGTGTGACATAACTGAGATATGAGGCGCCGGTACTACATAACTGAGATATGAGGCGCCAGTGCTACATAACTGAGATATGAGGCGCCGGTACTACATAACTGAGATATGAGGCGCCAGTGCTACATAACTGAGATATGAGGCGCCGGTACTACATAACTGAGATATGAGGCGCCAGTGCTACATAACTGAGATATAAGGCGCCGGTACTACATAACTGAGATATGAGGCACCAGTGATGCATAACTGAGATATGAGGCGCCGGTACTACATAACTGAGATATGAGGCACCAGTGCTACATAACTGAGATTTGAGGCGCCGGTACTACATAACTGAGATATGAGGCGCCAGTGTGACATAACTGAGATATGAGGAGCCGGTACTACATAACTGAGATATGAGGCGCCAGTGCTACATAACTGAGATATGAGGCACCAGTGTGACATAACTGAGATATGAGACGCCGGTACTACATAACTGAGATATGAGGCGCCAGTGTGACATAACTGAGATATGAGGAGCCGGTACTACATAACTGAGATATGAGGACGCCAGTGCTACATAACTGAGATACGAGATACCAGTGCTGCGTAATTAAAGTAGTCTGTTACATGAAGCTACCACAGTGAAGGTAGTTGCAATAAATCCATTACGCAGCCTCGTATGACACTTTTATAAACCCGTGCCTATTCATCTGTTAGTTTGATATTCCCACTTGTAAACTTGTCTACCTTTTGCTCACCTGCTTTCGATGTCTCCTCATTGATTGTTGCTATGAGATTGTTATGTTATTTTGTGATGTCGAAATACAGACTCTAAACTATGTAATTAAGATCTGGTAAAACAAGGCAAGATATTTTGCTTTACGACAAAACAAGGCTAGATATTTTGCTTTACGACAAAACAAGATTAGATATTTTGCTTTACGACAAAACAAGGCTAGATATTTTGCTAAATGACAAAACAAGGCTATATATTTTGCTTTACGACAAAACAAGGCTATATAGTTTGCTTTACGACAAAACAAGGCTAGATATTTTGCTTTACGACAAAACAAGGCTAGATATTTTGCTTTACTACAAAACAAGGCTAGATATTTTGCTTTATGAAAAAAACAAGGCTAGATATTTTGCTTTACGACAAAACAAGGCTAGATATTTTGCTTTACGACAAAACTAGGCTAGATATTTTGCTTTACGACAAAACAAGACTATATATTTTGCTTTACGACAAAACAAGACTATATATTTTGCTTTACGACAAAACAAGGCTAGATATTTTGCTTTACGACGCCTGCGATGATGCTGTTCAACGATACAGGTGACATAAAAGACCAGTTCACGACAATAGCAAATACAACCAGTTAGTAAACATTTACATGTATTCATCATAATTTGCGCGTCTATCCTAGGGTGTAGAGAGAATGTGGGCATCATTTCAGCTGAGACTATCAAAACAACAGGTAACTGGAAAGCGTAAAATTAAAAAAATAAAGTTAATTGCATATCCTTTACAGAACTTCGCAGTCAACCCTAGCATTTTTTTTAAGTTCAGTATTTTTCCATTGCTTTCTGAACAACCGGCACCCATACCATTTCGTAAAAACACCAGCGCAAGGCTTTCTGCTGCCAAATCTCCCGCAGCTGTGTTTCAAACGCGGTATGCGGGATTACGCTCTGCGTCCGTTTACCTTCGCCACAGAGCGAGCCCGTAATAATAACTCAACCGAAAATCAACGCATTCCTTCACGTCTGATTGCTATCACGTTTACAACGTTGTTAAAGTGTGTAATAGCCTTAGAACCAAACCCAGAAATATATAATCTCAGAAATTACATTTTAACTTAGATAAACAAAATAGCATAAAACATAAAAGCACACGGTGTCATCATAATTATGGACAGAAAATAAGCTGAACAGTTGCACGACATAAGAAGGCCAAATCAGTGGAAATCTCAAACCAGTAAGAATATATATATATATATATATATATATATATATATATATATATATATATATATATATATATATATATATATATATATATATATATATAGAGAGAGAGAGAGAGAGAGAGAGAGAGAGAGAGAGAGAGAGAGACAAAATCATATGTCAATCAACAGTTGCAATTAACATGAAGAAAGTGAATATGTCAGGAAACCTTCGCTACATAAATGACACTCATGCCCACAGTAACAGATTTAAGAGCCCACGACAGAACAGCGTGCAACAAACGAAAACAATATATTCTTCTTCTTCTTCTTCTTCTTCTTCTTCTTCTTCTTCTTCTTCTTCTTCTTCTTCTTCTTCTTCTTCTTCTTCTTCTTCGTCTTCTTCTTCTTCTTCTTCTTCTTCTTCTTCTTCTTCTTCTTCTTCTTCTTCTTCTTCTTCTTCTTCTTCTTCTTCTTCTTCTTCTTCTTCTTCTTCTTCTTCTTCTTCTTCTTCTTCTTCTTCATCTTCTTCTTCTTCTTCTTCTACTTCTGCGTTCATCCGAAGAGTTTTTTTCGGACGTGATTGCATTGTGCCTGTTTACAGCAGAGCTGCGTTCTTGCGCAATTAGGTCGACACATCCGACCTCTGCGGGTGTTTGTTGACCGGGTTAACCATCCCGGGTGAAGCAATATTTTGAGAACATGCATCTTTCATGTGGCGAACATAAGAATGTGAATCAAACACCATTTCATCACAATAGAAGAAGAAAATAGAGGTTTCTACACTTAAATGTTACAGACAGAATATTAGAATGCCGTGGATGAAGAAAAAACACATAATGATATACTACCAGATCTGAACATCGAAGACAACGGTTCATGCACAGCACCAAGTCTAGAAAGCTTAACTACATGTTAAAATTCCCAGTTTTTTAGACTCACCTCCACTATTTCTTCGTCAGATGTCAATTTCTTAGATCTAACAGTCTCTTTAGGTTCCGCGTATCTGCGTACGACGGTTTATTATAAACATACTGACCCATACGTATTTACTCTCTATACCTCCTCACATGCCCCCCCCCCCCTTCCCCTATTGTAAGGGTTCTATTCCTTTCTCCCAACTTTTACATCTCCAACGGCTTTGTCAGGATTGTAACGGCTTCCGTGAAAAAGCCTACGAACTGTTGGATTTCTTCCGCCTTCGCGGCTATCCTGATAAAGTTTTGTCTACAGCTCTTCACCGCTGTCAGTCTATCAGTCGTACCGAGGCTCTCTCCTCCAGGCCTAAACCACGAGACAATAGGCCGATCCTTTCACTAACCTACCATCCTCACAATATTGCTGCCAAGAATATCCTCCTTAGGCACCTATCTATTCTCCAGGCAGACCCAGTCATTCGCGATGACTTTTCATAGGCATAGAGGCGGGATCGTAACCTCAGGGATTTGCTGGTCCATAACAGTTTACCCCAACCTCATAAGTCTCTTCTTGGCACGATGGCCTGTCTTCGATCACGTTGTAAGACCTGCCCACACGTACTTCAAAACCAAAGTCTGGCATTCCCTAAGAACACTTTCCACATCCGTGAGGGTTTCTCATGCACGAGTCGCAACATTATATATGCGATCGTCTACACACGTTGTGACATGAGATATATTGGAGAGATAGGTCCTCGTCTTGCAGACAGATTTAGGCAACACCTATCAGATATCAACAGTGATGCTCAGAAACTAGTATCAATACAATTCAACAGTTCTGACGACTGTGGCGTGACGAACATACAGGTCACGGATCTCAAATCGTGCGCATGTCACGAACGTGATCGTAAGACATTGGAAAACCGCCTCATCTTCCAATTGGGTTCACTCTTCCCTCACGGCCTCAATGTCCAACATAGTTTCATTTGACTTGCAACTTCCCCTCCCCCTTTTCTATCTCCCCAGTTGTATAGCTCACTAGAATAACGGGATAGCATATTCTTTGCAGGACGTTACAATCAACTCAAGCATTACTTTTGCCGTTAGTGATTTCTTGGCAAGTTTGCGTTCAGTGGCTTGTCATTGCTTTCTGAGCGACAGGCACTCATGCAATCCTATGCTAACCAAAACAGGGCGTAATGCATTCCAAGCACCCGCTAGCTGTGTTCCTACACAGTATGCGGAATTGCGAACTAAAACCTTCGCCACAGAGCCGACTATAGTTCACTGCTAATCCGCTTTTCACCGTTCGACCACATGGGCGTCCCCCCTCCCCACCGATCCCATCCCTCCCATCGGTCGGCTTAGCCAATCCCTGTTATCCATCGACCCGTTTTAAACCACAAATCCGGTCATTTCCACCTGCATCAAACTGTTAGATCTTAAGATGCATTCAATTAAGATTGCATACCTAGAAGCACCAGGGGTTGGAAGGAGTCTAACATTTGCAGATGATGTTCTTGCATACAGGCAGGGGAGAAATAGGGGTCAAACAGCCCAGGAGCTACAGGTGACAGTAGACAAAGTGATTGACTGGTGCACTGAAATGAGTGCTGTCATCAACCCGGAAAAGGCGGCTGTGTTGTGGTGCTCTCTGGACAACAGGATTGTGAGAGATGATGCCCCAAGCCTCACGATAGATGGCAGAAGCGTCAACAGAGAGAACAAACTGAAGTATCTGGGAATCACATTTGACTTCCAAGGACAATGTGGAGACGGTTGTGACAAGATCTCAAAATTTACTCAATGCACTTAAAACTATGGCTGCAATGGACACAGAGCAGAGAATGCTCTTCACACTATACCAGCACTTGATCCTCTCAGTGATTGATTATGGACTAGGACTGCTCACTGTCTCAAAGAGTCAGCTGGTGAAATTAGAGCGCATACAGAACGAAGCCATGCGGGTCATTCTGGGATGCACCAGAGATACTCCAGTAGTGTGTATGCGTTACATCCTTGGTCTGCCTACTGTTGCTGGTAGGCACAGGGTGATGCAGGCGAAGGCATACCTCAGAGTAGCTGCAGACACAGATCACCCGTTGCATGAGGCGCTGGACGTAGTTAAGGGTCAGAGACTGATAAGAGGGAAATCATGAATGGCTCAGGCGAAGGATACGATCAGACAGGTGTGCCCCTTGGAGAACATCAGGCGAGGAGAGGAGTGGGTCAGAGTGCCAGCCGAACAGTCAGACTTGTGCAGAGTTATAATCACATTGAGCCGGGAGTGCAGGGAGTGGCCAGCAGGGCCACAGAAGTGGAAATTCAGCAACTAATTCAGGATAATTCTCGTCCGGGTGATGTGATTATCTACACGGATGGGTTGGTGTTGAGAGGTATGAGAAGTGCCTGGGGGTTCTTGGCAAAAGCTAATGGTCGGCATTTGGTGCAGGAGAGCCTGGCGTATGATAACACAACATCTAGCTTAAGAATGGAGGGGAGGCTGTCAGTGCAGCTTTTCGCTGGATAGAGAACACGATACATACACACATTGTGATTGTAACTGACTCACAAAGCATGCTGAGGAGGGTGTGAACAGGCAAGCTTCGTGCAGAGTGGCTTGCTTCGCTTCGGAGGTAACGGGTAGCAAGCATCACCTGGATCTTTTCTCCTAGGCATGCCGGTGTGCTGGGGAATGAACAGGATGACAGATTAGCTGGCTTGGCAAAACTTGGAGGAGTATTGATGCATGACAAAACAGACGTGGTTGCGTCCTTGTGGGAGCACGTGTACACCTCGGAGGAGCAAATGGATCACCATAGTCTGGTAAGAATGAAGCATTGGTGAGATGTGACGAGGGGATCTGGCCGACGATCGACGCTCAGAGGAAAGGCGAGACGGACATATAATCAGATTGCTACTGGAACTATTAGTGTTGGAACTCTTCGCTGGCTGTTGAGGATGGGGACAGAGTGCTTATGGGAATGTCCCGAATGCTGTGATATCGGTTCCTAAATCAATCAATCAATCAATCAATCAATCAAATAAGACATGATTCAGCTAAGTAACCTCTGTATTTTCACGTATTGTCTTTCGATTAGTATTGTGTCTGTTTGTGTTGGTGTGTTCTGTGCTGACGAAGGCTTTGGCCGCAACGTCCATTTTGTTTATTGTAATCGTGTTCTAGTAAAGTTCACAATTTACTTACCTTTTTTATGGGGGGGGGGGGGGGGGGGGGGGAAGGGGTGATTCATTCATTGCCTTTAGAAGGAACAGTAATGGAAGGCGTGGTTTCTGGCAGAAGAGGGAGGGACCGACAATCACGACGCTGGGCACAGACATTAAATCAACACTGGGCGTGAACATGTCTGAGGTAGGGGGGCTGGAGAATAATCGAGAACGTTACCGCCGGGTTGTGATGAGAGTGATGTTTGGCATAGCAAGTGGTACGTGATGATGATGATGATGATGATGATGATGATGATGATAATGATGATGATGATGATGATGATGATGATGATGATGATGATGATGATGATGATGATGATGATGATGATGATGATGATGATGATGATGATGATGATGATGATGATGATGATGATGACGATGTACATAAGAAAGACATGGCAGAGTTAAAGGCAGCACGCGCAAAATTATTGCCAAAAAGTATACACAGCACAACTGGTGAAACATGAAATACACTAAACACATAGAAGTAAGATGCCAGCCTTTAGGGTGTTTAACGTGTACAATATTTAACACTAGTTATATCGTGGCAAGATATTTAACATAAGTTAAAGTTATAATGTGACCAGATACTTATCACAAGTTATAATGTGACAAGATACTTATCCCAAGTTATAATGTGACCAGATACTTATCACAAGTTATAATGTGACCAGATGCTTAACAATAATGTAGGCGACTACTTAACAAGGATTACACTGTGGTTGTAACACGAGGATGTTGTGTCCATATAATGGACGCACTTCACCTCTGTCATAAAACCTCCGCCGCGGAGCAAGTTATAGGTAAGAGCAAGTATAACTTATGTTATAATGTGACCAATTAATTACCGAACTGTGTAACCATTCCGCTATCCTAAAATTAAAGTTTTGTCCTACAGCCTTAAAGTTGCTGGTACAATGGCTGGGAGTTATAAGAGCATGAAAGAGAGTATGAAAGAGTGACAGCGCGTGAGAGAGTGTGGGGATGGTGAGTGTGAGAAATTAAGTGATAATGTCAGGTTAGAGAGGATGAGGTAAGTTTGTGAGAGAGTGAGCTAAAGTGAGAGTCAGAGAGTGTGCAGAGTGAAAAAGTCTGGAAGATAACAGAAAGGAGGTAAGAGAGAGAGAGAGAGAGAGAGAGAAGAGAGAGAGAGAGAGAGAGAGAGAGAGAGAGAGAGAGAGAGAGGGAGAGCAATGGGTAGTGTGAGAGAAGTAATGGAGAGTGAGATCGGGACAGACAGACAGACAAACTGACAGACATAAAAATCTTACAGGTCACATACAACTCAGCCATCATCCCCCAAGAGAAGCATTTTCACGGATTTGTATCAAGATTAGTGTGTTCTCGTTAACTGTTATTGCCCCTTTACGCTGTTGGCGCTCTTTGATGCCTTGATCAGTGTATTGTGTCTTCCTATGGCTGTTGTAATTACCAGGAATCTTCAATTCGAGATGCTTTTATTTTTATAGTTAGCTTGTTCAAGTGGCTCATGTAATCGCCTCCAGATTTTTGTAGTGCTTTCCCCGATCTTGCGGTAATTTTCGGTGAACGGACGATGGCTTCCTGCGGGTAATAACCATTAATGTACTAGCCAGAATTAGCGCAAGAGAACTAAAATCTCCCACTCCTATATTTGAAGTTAAATTGGTATTTAAATAACCACCGTAGCGCAATGGTTAGCCGACCCGCTGACCATTGGTCAGTCAGTCAGTCAGTAGAGGTTCCAACTTCACGGTAAAGGGTCACCCCCATAATGTTCCATTCCTGTACCGCTGGAACGTACAACATTGTGTCAATTGTCTTGGGTTCCCGAAAGGACACAGCATGCACAACGTACCAGGAAATGTCTTGGGAAGTAACAGCGGCTGGCGTGCTACTGGCCACATCCCTCACCCTCAGCATATGCCGGTTGCTCTATTAAGGAATGAGTATGCCCAGTGCGCTTAAGGTGAGTAAAGATGTTCTTTATTTCGACTTTGATATTTATATGCGAACTATGCAGACAATTGTGAGAACAAATGTCTTAG
The DNA here is from genome assembly GCA_014155875.1 of Cepaea nemoralis. NCBI lineage: Eukaryota > Metazoa > Mollusca > Gastropoda > Stylommatophora > Helicidae > Cepaea > Cepaea nemoralis. The sequence goes on along the minus strand of JACEFZ010018695.1, from coordinate 92,545 downwards.
AAGACTTCTAAACATCCACTGGACAGACTTCAGAACCAATTCGCAAATAAGACAAGAGACTAAGCAAGATACAGTATCCAATTTCATAAGAAGACGCCGTTGGAACTACATCGGCCATGTACTCAGAATGGACAAGTCAAGACTCCCCTACCAAGCCCTCATATGGTCACCAGTAGGGAAAAGAAAACGGGGAAGACCAAGAGAGACCCTGCGTAGAACCATCATTAGAGAAGGCTCATTCAATGGCCAAGTAAATATCCAAGATCTACAACAGGTAGCAGCGAACCGCCAAGCATGGAGAGACAGGACTTCTGCCCTATGCGCCGCCTTAGGCTCAAGAGGAAAGACTAACTATGCGGTGACCTGTGTAATTACACATGCATAATTTGATGTAATATTATCTTACTATGTAGGTTAATTAAACAATCACCTCGTGTTCACACAATCACCTGGATAATAATATGTTAATAAACTAAAACGTCTCAGATCGCAATATTTCACTACGCAAATAATAATATGCATCTTCACCAATACAAAAGATTTCAGGCTTAGATAAATATTTATAAATAAAATAGGAGCCTACAAGGTATGGATTGCGTCTGGCCCTGCAGCCAGCAGGGTTGGGATCGGCTAGCCTCTTCCAGGAGAGGTGAAATGTGAAAATTTGTAGTCTGCCGATGACCCGCAGACTACACAAGTCAACCCCACCTCCACGTTGTGTAAACCGAGAAACCATAACCGTGAGGTCATGGGCTAACGGGACTATTTCCCACCATAGGGGATGGACTCCCTATAGTCAGATTTTTGTCCTAAACGTGCGACTGACTAGCAAGCCGGCAGGGCATCTTCCTTCTGCTCGTAGAAAATCTAAGAAGCATAAACAGTGTCGTTTGCCACAATAAGAACCATCAAAAGAAGAAAGCAAAGATCTGGAAAATACATGCTATGCGAATCAATAAACGTAAATAAACACAACCTCAAAGACGAGGCAGTGAGGGAAAATTATGAGAAATAGCTAACTGAAATCTTTGTAAAATTACCTATAGACAGAAAAGCAGTGGAAGAAGAAAGGGAGATGTTCAAATCAAGCATTTTAAATATTGCAAAGTTAATATATGGAATCACGAAAAAAACGCAAACAAGGATAAAGAAAATAACAAGTTGGTGGAACGCACAAATAAAGAAAGCAGTAAAATACAAAAAGGAAACACATAAAAAGTGGCTGAAGAGCAATTAGGAATGTGATTACATAGAATATAGAATAGCGAGAAGGCATGTGAATAGAACAGTAAAGAGTGAAAAACAAAAAGACTGGGAGGAGAACAGAGAAGTCCTAAATAAAAACTACAAGGAGGAAACTAGAAACTTCTACAAAAATATAAGTGCATTAAAAACCAGAGAAGAACCCTTTGACCCAACTGAAATAATTAACAGTGAAAATAGAAAACCAATTTTTTTTTTTTAAATTCGCATATCCTTTACAGAACATCGCTGTCAACAGCAGCATCTTTCAGCTGTCTGTTGATTTCTTGGCAAGATTACGCTCAGTAGTTTGCCATTGCTTTCTGAGCGGCCGGCTCAGTTATCCCGCAAGTCACCAGCGGGGGTAGAACTGCTCCCAGTTCTCGTACGCTTCGAGACTTTGCGTGATAAATGGATTACGGAGAAAGTATTGTAACCCTTCGGGCAGAGAGACCGGCAGAGAAGCAATAAGTGAACAAAAACAAATCCTAATAAGATGGTAACAGTTCTTCGAACAACTTCTCAACATATCAGAAATCACAGAAATTCAGGAAACCGACACAGATGCCACCGAAGAACTAGAACCAGACATACTGAAAGAAGAAATTATAGAAGTCGTCAGATTAGCCCCATTGAACAAATAACCAGAACAAGATGAAATACCAAATGAACTAATTAAAGCAGCAAGAGAAGTAGGAACAGCTTGGCTACATAGACTATTCAACCATGTTTGGGTATAACAACAGACACCACTGGGGAAACGCCATAATGATCCCAATTTGGAAAAACAAAGACAGCAAAAGAGACTGCACACAATACAGAGGCATTTCCCTTTTGAGTCATACTGGGAAAATATTTTGCAATATTTTTTAGAACAGAATACGAACTATTATAGAACCTCAGCTAAGCGAAACACGACTTGGATTTAGCAAAAACAAAAGCTGCACAGATGCCGTTTTTTTTTTCTCTTAGACAACTTATAGAAAAATCAATCGAATTCAATGAAACATTCTACTTAGCCTTTGTCGTCCAAGAAAAGGCATTTGATAGAGCAGATAGAAACAAGCTGTAGGAAATCCTTAAACAATATGGAGTGAGTACACATCTAACAAACCTATGTAGAAGTTTATCCAACAACAGTGAATGCATAGTGAGAGCAACTAGAAGACACTCAGAACTCTTCACCATAAGATCCGGAGTACGACAAGGTTGTGTCCTGTCCCCTCTCTTGTTATAACATATATAGACAACATATGTAAGGAAACCAGCCAAACAGAGACCGCGAGAACACCGCATGATGAGAACACAGAAGAAGAACCATCTGCAATATTACACCATTAGAGAACTCCTGTTTGCGGGCGATCAAGCACTAAAAGCAAAATCAGAAGCTGAATTACAAGACTATATGAATAGTCTAAACGAAATATATAGGGAACATAACATGAAAATTAGCACAAGTAAAACAGAGGTAATGACTATAACAAAAGAAGAAGGAACAACAACTATTCACCCAAAAGAACATCCCTTGAAACGAAGTAAAGAGTTTCAAGTACCGAGCAAGTATGTCAACTGTCATTTACTGCCAATATAGTACCTTGCGGTGTATGGCAGAGGGGTCTTTGAGCCTGAGGAATAAAGGCCGCCTGGCTAGTGCAGTCGCCGCGAACTGTGCAGGTCAGGATTTTGTTTTTGCCCCCGACAGAAAAAAATCCGACACCTTACCGAGGGATCGAACCCGGGTTTCCCGAATGAGAGTCTGGCGTCTAGCCTCTCGGCCAGCCGCTCCGAGCAAGTATAATATAATCAAATGGCAAATGAGAAAACGAAATCGAAAATAGGTGCAACAAGGCAAACCATCTTATTGGACAAATGGCACCAATACTAAAGAACAAACATGAATCAATAACTACTAAGAAAGCATTTTACAACACAATCTTCCTACCAACTCTATGCTACCAATGCCAAATCTGGACAATGACAGAAAAGGAGAAAAATAAAATCACAACAACAGAAATGAGATTCCTGAGAAGAATATTTCAATGTATCAAGAAGAGATAAGATCAGAAATAAAGAAATCAGGACTAAAGTGGGGGTTATAGCTGCGCTAGATTTTATTAGAAGGGAGTAAGTCAAATGGTTTGGCCATGCAAGCAGGTTACCAACTAACAGTATACCACAACAAGCACTGATGTACAGACCAGAGAGAAGCAGAGGAAGAGGCCGACCACGTAAACGATGGACGCAGGGAATAACAGAGTCCATGGGAATATCTATACATGAAGCACATAAGCGGGCACTCTCCCGCTGTTTATACTTCACCTCGACACCGCAAGGTACAAGGGGAACATGATGAGATGAGATGAGAAAATAGGAGCATATCTGTCAGTTTCACAAGAGACGAATTATGCCAAGCTGCAAAAATCTGTGAAGGAGTGACAATGTTACTTATGGAGAACTACAACCTGTGATTATTTGTGTCCTTAGGCGATGAACGATTGCGCACATTAGTTCTTCATGGACATTACGGAATTAAGTGATGATCGGAAAGCTCTCTCACTTACGAAAGACGCGTGTTAGGAGAAGACAATAAGCATGGGATTCCAGGCAATTATTGGGGTAAATAAACCCGTTTAAAGCTTCGTCTAATGCATTTTGCTTCGGTTCTGCAAACTATATCTTACATGTCGTGTGGAGAACTTCATGTGTTATTGATTGCAGTGTATCTCAAAGTTTGATTCTACAAGCCCCAGAGACATCGTGTGGGGATCTTTATATGTTGTTGATTCCAGTGTATCTTAAAGTATGATTCGACAAGTCCCACAGACATCGTATGGGGAACTTTATATGTTGTTGATACAAGTGTATCTCAAAATAAGATTCTACGAGTCCCAGAGAGTTCTTTGAGGAATTCTGAAGATTTGCCAAAGACTGCATGACCTGTAAACACTAGCAGTATAGGATACATTAACGAAACACTATGAACACCCTAGACAGTTTTAAGAATATAACTGGATTCCATGTTGAGAATGGGATTTCATATTATACAAACATATTGAATACACGTTTTTTACTCAACCAATAATCCTTGTGTGGTCGATCCAGTCTCATACATATTGGTACACATTGTCACTGTCGTGGCCTCCTTTAAAGTGTCGTCCCTGGAGTGAAGAGAGTCAACACCCACATTATATTTTTTTTTCCCTTATCAATATCCTGGAGAATCCACCAGCTTCCATCCAACACACTCCATCAGCCCATGGACACCTTTTCCTATCACTCTCTCACTGTCGTACTATGCCCCCTCTCATACTTCCCCAACGCAACATACTCAACAACTCTTGCTTCTAAAAATTAATAAAGATTAATTTATTAAAAGAAAAGTGTAACGTATATGAGACGTGTATGCGAAGAAAATGTGTGTCGTGTACTATAACATAAATGTGTATGTGTCAGCCCTTCAAAGTTCAGGATCATAGTGTACACATCATGGCAAGGATCACACGACATCACAAGACTCATCACAAGGGACCTCACCGAAGTCGTGTCCTTCTCTCCAGACATGTCCTCCTCCAGGAACTCTGATGACCATGAGATCTGAATCTCATGTAAATATATAATCCGTGGAAAATACTAGTATTGTTCCTAACACAACTGTTCCTAATAGTTATAGAAACTCCGGCTTCATAATTCCGGCGTAGTGAAACAAACCTGGAACACTGTCCTATGAACAGGACTTTTTGTCTCTTGCTAAATGTTCTCTAGTTCTCACTATTAAACAGTTATTGTCTATACTCCAATAGAGTCCTTTATTTTTTGTTCTAGTCATAAGTGAACTGAATATCCATCACTACTGGTGTGTTAAAACTGGTATGACCTAAACTCATTCAGGTATTTATCCTGTAGGATACATATACCATTCAGCTCCACTGAACAATGTTGATCATCTTCCTCTAGCATAATCTCTGTTGTAAAGTTGCTGGCCAATCTTCCTGCGCCAAATTTTATCCGGGATCGGATTTTCTCTTGGTTTCGTGTTCTTCATTCCAACCAGAGGGAACCTGTAACATAAATCATATAACCGGTGATAGCCTCCCCGTCACTGATCTCTATTAGATGATCGTGGGCCATCGGCCTCGCTCAAAAAATATAATGAACCTATCAGGGACAGATGAACTGAACACCTAGGTGATCATCAGGCCAAGACAAGGAAAAAAAATCAGCAAACAGAATGCGGAACCCCGCCCACCAGGGAGCACCTACTGGAATATCCCAATTATCCCTCATTACTCAATTCTCAATTAGTAAAGCTTATCAACACTTCACTAATCTATTTTCAACTAACAGAGCCAAGTATCACTTCCCTACTCTAGTTAGTTTTCCACTAACAGTGCTAATCATCACACTTTAGTTTAACAAACCTACAGCCTATATTAATTAGAACTAATTATAATCGGTTCTACCTTATGCAAAACCGCCTCATTCCCGGGATGGCTACTACACTTTGCCATAACGACACATGCTAGTAAATATTACATTAATCTAACACTGTAGAGCTCTCCCACAAACACGTCCATCATAATCCACGGTTTTGGTCAACTCTGTTTCTCCCAATCATGGTTTTTGGCCAAACCTCTAAAATTGGTCACGTGACATGGTTGTTGTCCTGCAGGTGTTATTTGGGCATATCATCCATTGTCAAGAATCGATTTTCCCTTGCCTAGTCACTGTCAAAGTTGTCATCACTTGTTTTGACTCCCCCAACAAACTAACGAGTTACTGTATGATCCCAACAACAGTTTTCCCCAACAAGCTGCCAATCTTCTTGATGTTCCGGAAACTATAAATTGACAGATGTACTGTTATCTTCCGAGCTGAGTACTTCCGCTTCCAATCCGAGCTGTTTATAATCTGTCAAAGCGATGTATGATTCAGCTCATTCCCTTCCCCTGTTGTCGACCCAATGTAACCCCGTGCAGCTGCAACTATTTACCGTCCTGGGGTTTAACATCCGATTTGTTTATTCAGTTAGTTAAAATAGTTGTCGCTGGCAGATAGTCCGTTTTATCAGAAAGCCTCTATATTAATCATTGGTTAAACGCACGGTTTTATTTTGTGACATAGGCCCCCTCTTAAGAGAGTAGTCCATCTCACTCTTCTCCACCGTGAGTTTAATCCAGATGATTCATTCTTCTTCTTCAGGAGCTGGGTGTCTTGACAAGAAATCCGCTCCAACATTTTCCTTCCCAGGAATGTACTCCACTGTGAAGTTATAGGGTTGAAGTAACAACGACCAACGCATCAAACGGGCGTTGAGCTTCTGAGAAGTAGCCAGGAACATCAGGGGCTGATGATCCGACTGGACCCGAAACTTAACTCCATACAAATATGGCTGGAATTTTTGCACTGCCCATACGAGAGACAAGCACTCTCTCTCGACAGTTGAATAATTCCTCTCCGCCTGTAGAAGTTTCTTACTTGCGTATGCTACAGGTTTCAAAACCGAAGCATCGTCTTTTCCTTCCTGTAACAGAAGCTGCTCCAATTCCAATCGCACTCGCATCCGTTCTCAACACAAATGGTTTGGAAAGGTCAGGGAGCTGTAATACAGGTTTGCTGACCAAGGCCTCCTTTAACTGACTATAGGCATTCTCACATTCTGGTGTCCAAATGATTTGATCCGGGAATCCCTTTTTCAAGGTTTCCGTCAACGGAGCTCCCAGTTCAGTGAAATGTGGGATAAATTTGTGGTAGAACCCACACAACGAGAGAAAAGATCGCACATCCTTCTTCGTTTTTGGCCTTGGTGCATTTCTGATTTTCTCCAGGTTCTTCTCTTCTGGGACAATGTGTCCTGGAGTGATGGTGTGACCTAGAAATTCCAGAGTCTGGTAACCAATCATGCACTTGGTTGGACGAGCAGTAAGCCCTGCTTCCTTGAGCCTATTAAACACTCTCTCCAAGGATTGTAAGTGGTCATCCAAGCTGTCACTGGAAATCAGAATATCATCCATGAAAGAGATGATGGACGGATCCTGTAAAGGATCTAAGTAAAGTCCTCATCATGCGTGTAAACACACTAGGTGCATTGCTGAGTCCAAAGGGCATGACCTTGAATTCGTAGTGTCCACTGGGTGTACTGAAAGCCAACAGTGGTCGAATCTCCGGTTTGACTGGTATCTGATAATACCCCCGACTCAGATCCACCTTTGAAAAGTACCGAGCCTTATGGAGCCTAGCGAATAACTGAGTTGGATTCGGCAAAGGTTCCACCTGAAATTGTGTGTGACTGTTCAGAAGTCGGTAGTCTATACACAACCGGTGTTCTCCACTTGGTTTCCGTAACAAAACTACCCCTGCATTGTATGGGGATGTGGATGGTGCAATCACGTCATCCTCCAGCAGTTTCTGTATTTCCTCCTCCAGGGCCTTTTCTTTAGAGAATGGCACTGGGTAAACCTTTTGACGAACAGGTTCCTGCGTGGTCAAAGTCATCTCGAACTCCACCAACCTCGTTCGTCCTGGTTTATCAGTCAGTATCTCCTTATGAGACTTGAGAACCTGGGTTATCCTTTCCCTCTCCTGGGAGGTCAGATCAGGGTTCACTTGCACATCCCTATAGGTTTCCTGGTGTACCAAGGGATATTCCCTGCCCTCGCTGGTTCCCACTTCAGTCTCCACTGCAACTGCCATTGCCATGAGGTGAGCTGCCTTGTCTCCGGGTCTCTCTTCGTATTTCCGCAAGAGGTTGATATGGAAAATCTTCGACTTTCCCCGGATCCGGATCTGATAGTTGGTTCTGGATATCACCCTTTCCACGGGAAATGGTCCTTGCCAACCTATCTCCAGTTTGTTGTTTCCCGTTGGGAGTAGCAACAAGACTTTATCTCCCACCTCTAGAGATCTGTCTTTAGACCTACGGTTGTAGTAAGCCGCATGTCTTTTCCTGGCCTTTTTCAAGTTTTGATTTGCCAGAGTCCATCCCTTGTGGAGTTTTTCTTTCAGTTCCTCCACGTATTTGTAGGATGAGATCACTTCTTCTGACGTCCCCTCTTCAGTCCAACTCCTCAACATGGCTTCCAACGGTCCTTTGATTGGACGACCAAACAGCAACGTAGCGGGTGGTAGTCCTGTTGAGCCATGAGGAACTTCCCGATAGGCAAAGAGTGCTGCTGGGATATATTCATCCCACCTATCAGGTTTTTCCTGCGCTAGTTTCCTGAGCATTGTCATCAACGTGCCGTTGAAACGCTCCACTTGTCCATTGGCTTGAGGGTGGTAAGGGCTGGTATGTATGTGGTTAGAGTGAAACACCCTAAATACCTCCTCCATGAGTTTTCCACAAAACTGAGATCCATTGTCCGTCAGAATTTGATCCGGAAAGCCTAATCTGGTAAAGGCCTCCATCAGTGCGTCCGCCACTCTTTTCGAGTCAATCGTGGTCAACGGTATGGCCTTCACCCCACATTGTACAGCAATCCACCATTGTGAGTATATACATGTTCCTCTTCCTAGTCCTGGGAAGTGGACCCACGATATCGATGGCTACCCTCTCGAAAGGAGAGTTCATGATGGGCATCTCACCCAACACCACCGGTGCTGTCCAGTGTTTCGGTGCCACCCTCTGGCACTCAGGGCATGACTTCACATACCGACGCACATCATCTGTCATTCCCGGCCAATAGTAATGGCAGGAAATCCGCTGCATGGTGGCGGCAATACCCATGTGTCCACTAAAGGAGATGGTATGCCCCATATGAAGAATCTGGGACCGGTGAGCTTTCGGGACGACCAACTGACCGTATAGGTTGTCTCCCCTTCCTGCTCTCCTGTAGAGTATCCTATTCTTCATGTAGTACTGCCCCCGTCCTGGTGGATCAGCACTTTTCTGCAGCTTTCTGTAGCAAGGACGTAAAGTATCATCCTCACTCTGGGCAGTTCGTAGCTCCCCCGGCATTGGGTTAGTCACAATTGCGTCTGCCTCTTCCGTTTTCGTCTGAGAGCGAGTCTGCATTGCTCCCATATGGATTGGCTCCCTGGGCATTCCCAGAAAGACATACCGGCAACCTAGGATTACTGGAAAAATGGGATCGGTCAATACAGCGGCCTTGATGGTGCCGGTGACGTACCTTGACCGAATCTCCACATTAGCAATGGGCAACTTCATGGACTACAGCACTCTTCTGTGCAGGCTGTATCTCCATGGTTTCACCTGTGAATTGTTCTGGATGTACCAGATCCGCAGAAATCACGGCCTCCCCGTCCAGTCCTGTGTCGTATAAACACTCCACTTGACGACCGTTAACCTCTACCAATTCCACTACAGGTGGTTTTTCCTGGTCTGGAGTCTCTTCCTCGGCCTCGACCTGTTCGGTGGGCTCCACCTTAGGTTTCCCGGGGCACACGACGAATTGAGTGTCTCCTGACTTTCCCCTGCAGTCAATAGCATTGTGCGTATTCGACTTGCATTGGTTGCACCATTTCCCTGTCCTAGATTTTCTAGTGCCGGACTTGAGTGAGCTCTCCTGGTGGCGAGCTTCCTTGTTGACCTTGGCATTTTCCTTTGACAACCTCCTTGGAAGTCACTTGACATGCTGCGAAGTGAGGGTTCTTAGCCTTCGATTTGCAGTCCCTCGTATTGTGAGAGGGTGACTTACAAATTGAACACCACTTCTCCGACCACGGTCGTTTTGGTGTAGAGCTTGAAGTGCTCTTGCTTCCCTCCTTCTTCTTCTCTGAACTATCCTCTGATTTTTGCACATAAGGTTCCCACTTTTTGGTTCCTGAGTTTTTGGCTTTCTTCTTGTCATGTTTCTCTTGACTTTTGGAGTTGGTGGAAAGGTTTTCCCCTGCCTCCCCATGTACCTCGACGAACCGTTCTGCTAATTTAGTCACGAGGTCAATACGTTCCGCTCCTTGTTCTCCCAGGAACGTCCTGAGAGGTTTAGACATTTGCTTCTTCAGCTGGTCGACCACCATGAGCTCTTCCAGACTCTCATAGTCATGTGCGAACCCAGCCAAATCCATCCACTTATGGAGATAAGATTTTAGACGCAAACTGTAGGCGGCAAACAACTCCCCCGGTTCTCGTTTCGCTGCTCGAAATTTTTTCCGGTAGGTATGTGACGTAACCTCGAATCGTTTCAGCAGAGCCGTCTTTAACTTCGTCATAATTGTTCTCATGTCCTGGTGGCAGGCGAGAATAAACCTCGTATCCGGTCCCGCGTAAACCCTGGGATAGCTTGAGATTCCATTTGTTACGCTCCAGACCCATAGCAACTGACATAGCCTCGAAGCGTTGAAGGTACTGGTCAATCTTCTCTTTGTCCTCCTCGTATACCGCTAAAGGAAACTTCATAGCATGGTACCCATGTCCACCTACTGGTGTTGAGCCTGGGATGGAGGAACCTCCAACTGCTCCCTCAGTTTCTCCATTAGATTGACTCTTCAAATCGAGTTCCCTCATCCGGTACTCGTGCTCCCTTTTCTGAGCTTCTTGTTCAGCTTCCAGTTTCCTAGCTGCTTGCTCAGCTTCAAATTTCTTAGCTGCTTGCTCAGCTTCAACTTTCTTAGCTGCTTGCTCCAACTCCATCCTTCTCAATTCCAACTCGGCCTTTCGATCTTCCCGTTCTGCTTGACGATACTCTCTCTCCACTTCCTGTATGTAATCCGTTAGAGCAGAACCCGACAGTCCCATTTCTTCCCCCTTTGCCTTTAATTCTAACGTGCTTAGTTTAGGGGTGGCCATTATACAGAGAGGTAAGCTAGCAGGTCGAGCACAATATAACTGCAAATTACTATACAGATATATGAACAAGTACTATAAATCTAAATATTACCACACACAGCACATTCACTCAGTGACAAGAGTAGAATCAGGACCACAGACCCTATGCAGACGTGTGAAGTGTGAACAGGTAAGATATTAGTCCTAACCCCTATCCACATTCACTCTAGCTGGATTCTCCAATATGATATCTCCGTTTATAACTAAGGATCCCGTGTCAAAAGACCCCGTTGTCAGAAGATCCCACTGTCAAAGGATCCCACTTGCAGGAGATCTCGCTGTCCAAAGATCCCGTTTACAAGAGATCCCGCTGTCCAAGGATTCCGTTTACGAGAGATCCCGCTGTCCAAGGATTCCGTTTACGAGAGATCCCGCTGTCCAAAGATCCCGTTATCGAGCCCCCAATAATGTCGTGTCCTCCTTTAAAGTGTCGTCCCTGGAGTGAAGAGAGTCAACACCCACATTATAATATTTTTTTCCTATCAATATCATGGAGAATCCACCAGCTTCCGTCCAACACACTCCATCAGCCAATGGACACCTTTTCCTATCACTCTCTCACTGTCGTACTATGCCCCCTCTCATACTTCCCCAACGCAACATACTCAACAACTCTTGCTTCTAAAAATTAATAAAGATTAATTTATTAAAAGAAAAGTGTAACGTATATGAGATGTGTATGCGAAGAAAATGTGTGTCGTGTACTATAACATAAATGTGTATGTCAGCCTTCAAAGTTCAGGATCATAGTGTACACATCATGGCAAGGATCACACGACATCACAAGACTCCTCACAAGGGACCTCACCGAAGTCGTGTCCTTCTCTCCAGACATGTCCTCCTCCAGGAACTCTGATGACCATGTGATCGGAATCTCATGTAAATATATAATCCGTGGAAAATACTAGTATTGTTCCTAACACAACTGTTCCTAATAGTTTATAGAAATTCCGGCTTCATAATTCCGGCGCGGTGAAACAAATCTGGAACACTGTCCTATGAACAGGACTTTTTGTCTCTTGTTAAATGTTCTCTAGTTCTCACTATTAAAAAGTTATTGTCTATACTCCAATAGAGTCCTTTATTTTTTTTGTTCTAGTCATAAGTGAACTGAATATCCATCACTACTGGTGTGTTAAAACTGGTATGACTTAAACTCATTCGGTATTTATCCTGTAGGATACATATACCATTCAGCTCCACTGAACAATGTTGATCATCTTCCTCTAGCATAATCTCTGTTGTAAAGTTGCTGGCCAATCTTCCTGCGCCAAATTTTATCCGGGATCGGATTTTCTCTTGGTTTCGTGTTCTTCATTCCAACCAGAGGGACCTGTAACATAAATCATATAACCGGTGATAGTCTCCCCGTCACTGATCTCTATTAGATGATCGTGGGCCATCGGCCTCGCTCAGAAAATATAATGAACCTATCAGGGACAGATGAACTGACCACATAGGTTATCATCAGGCCAAGACAAGGAAAAAATCAGCAAACAGAATGCGGAACCCCGCCCACCAGGGACACCTACGGGAAGATCCCAATTATCCCTCATTACTCAATTCTCAATTAGTAAAGCTTATCAACACTTCACTAATCTATTTTCAACTAACAGAGCCAAGTATCACTTCCCTACTCTAGTTAGTTTTCCACTAACAGTGCTAATCATCACACTTTAGTTTAACAAACCTACAGCCTATATTAATTAGAACTAATTATAATCGGTTCTACCTTATGCAAAACCGTCTCATTCCCGGGATGGCTACTACACTTTGCCATAACGACACATGCTAGTAAATATTACATTAATCTAACACTGTAGAGCTCTCCCACAAACACGTCCATCATAATCCACGGTTTTGGTCAACTCTGTTTCTCCCAATCATGGTTTTTGGCCAAACCTCTAAAATTGGTCACGTGACATGGTTGTTGTCCTGCAGGTGTTATTTGGGCATATCATCCATTGTCAAGAATCGATTTTCCCTTGCCTAGTCACTGTCAAAGTTGTCATCACTTGTTTTGACTCCCCCAACAAACTAACGAGTTACTGTATGATCCCAACAAACAGTTTTCCCCAACAAGCTGCCAATCTTCTTGATGTTCCGGAAACTATAAATTGACAGATGTACTGTTATCTTCCGAGCTGAGTACTTCCGCTTCCAATCCGAGCTGTTTATAATCTGTCAAAGCGATGTATGATTCAGCTCATTCCCTTCCCCTGTTGTCGCCCCAATGTAACCCCGTGCAGCTGCAACTATTCACCGTCCTGGGGTTTAACATCCGATTTGTTTATTCAGTTAGTTAAAATAGTTGTCGCTGGCAGATAGTCCGTTTTATCAGAAAGCCTCTATATTAATCATTGGTTAAACGCACGGTTTTATTTTGTGACAGTCACAATATTCAAAGATTTCACTTTGGAAGGACAGGTGACAAAGAACTGGCCACCTCACCTTATACATTATAGCATAGAACATGTGAAGGTCTAATACTTCACATACAAGCGACAGAATCTGCTATGGGATTATCTCACACCTTGGGAGGTTTTTCTGTACACAGACCTGGCTGCACAATTATGTATTGACTTTTGTGAGCTGCATCATGCTTTAACTTTAAATCACTGCAAACGCACCCCTCAACCCCGGCTGCCACAGTCAGTTGTTACACCAGTCACACTTCATGGTTAATGTTTTAACTCCTTGTGTTACAGGTATAAGTGTCGTCTCCGCAATGAAGATTGACTGCAATGGACGATAAATATTTCCTAACTCCTTTTGGTTGTACATTGTGACAGATACTGCTGTTAGTTGATGTCTTGATATTTAGTTGATGTCTTGATGTTATCTTCTCTCTTATATCTGAGTGTACATTGTGACAGATACTGCTGTTAGTTAATCTATTGATGTTATCTTCTCTCTTATATCTGGCTGCACATTGTGACAATTACTGCTGTTAGCCTATATTCTGATGTATGTTCCTACTAATTTATTTAATTGTCTAATTTATTTAATTGTATTATTCTTTTGTCGGGCCAAGATATTTCACTTACCTCTTTTTTCTTATTATCTGCATCGGCTTTCGTTCCATTTCTAGGTTTTTCTAAGCCACACACACACACACATACACACACACGCGCGCGCGCGCGCGTGCGCACGCTCACACATACATATACAGAGCGAGAGAGAAAGAGGGAGTGGATGAGGGTGAGGGAAGAGAACCATGGTAGCACAGTGTCTGTCGCGCTTGCCTGCCTGCTCCAGCTATCATGTGTTCGAAACCCTTGCCTTACATAGCGAGTATTCTTCCAACGTCCAGCTGTCAATAATTAACCCAGCCTTACACGGGTCCCAACAAAAACATTGTGAAGCAATATCGGCGTGACACATCAAACATCAGCCTTCGGTTGCCGATCAGTTTACAACTATGGGGCTAGTAACATACACACGGTCATCTGAAATACATCTGTCCATTGTACAACGACAACGATATTGTGAATTATTAAGTAATTATTTGATTTGAGTTGCGGGGGGTCACCTTGTTTGGACAGTACGGTAACTTTTCTAGTGGTCGTATTCTCTCATAGATCACACTGGCATAATCTCTGTATAGTTCACGAAATCCACTTCACCCGGAATGACCCACAGGTGTATATCAGAATCCGACATGCAATGAATAGTATTTATGTGGGCGGGTGTTTTAAATTTGAAACATGTTTACCTGGGCAGCCGCAAAGTTCTCTGTTAGATTTCCAGCAACAGTTTTCTGTAGCAACGGGAGCACGGGGTCACCTGGTTGTTCACCGTCATTTAAGAAGTAGGCATCTCCTTAACGAAGGTGTTAACGACATTCTCCGTAATCCCGTACATCCATGTGAGGAACACAGCTGCGTGAGATTCGGCAGCGGATCGCGTCGAGTTGGTTACTTACGGGGTATGTGAGCCGGTCGCTCAGAAAGCAATGGCAAGCTACTGAGCGTAATATTGCCAAGAACATCAACAACAGCTGAAACATGCTGGTGTTGACTGCAACGTCCTGTAAGGGATATGCAATTAAAAAAAAAAAAATTCAGTTCACTACCTAGATATCAGCGTGGCCGAATTGATGCAAGCACTTGCTCTTAAATTCCAAGTTAAAGGATTCACCCCTACACAGGTCAGCTGGAATCAAATGGTGACTTCTCGTCCTTGACTTTGAGACGTAAATTACAAGGGCTTCAGAAGTCGGAGTGGGTTCGCATGATGGTGAGAGACCCTGGCATTTGGGAAAGCTAATCCATACGCATAAATCAGTCCAATGCACTAGAAACAGTAGTAACTATTACCGTGTTTCCCCGAAAATAAGACCTACCCCTATAATAAGCCCTACCACGATTTTTTTTAGGATGCTTTTAATATAAGACCTACCCCTAAAATAAGCCCTAGTTAAGATCGTCAGCTAGAATGAGAGACTTGTTACAGAATGGCCAGTCGGAGTACAGACGCCACTGATGCGAACTTGATTTTGAGAGTTGTGACATGATTCCAGAAGATGGTGACATGACTGTATTTGAATAAATGTAGACATTTGTACATGAATAAATGTTTATTTTTTATGTGCAAATATATATATATATATATATATATGAGACATCCCCCGAAAATACGCCCTAGTGCATTTTTATGCTAAAATTAAGACCCGGTCTGATGATCCGGGAAACCAGTTAATAGTTAGTAGTACGTGTATGGGTTAAGCTTCAGTTCAAAGCGAGAGAACGAAAAAAAAAAAAAAAAAAAACAATTCACTAGTGAAGGATAAACGAGGATTCGTCTCCTGATGTGTGCCCAGTCTACTTAACTTTACATCTGCAGCATTCTAACCCAGAACAGGTTCATTATCCTAGAAACCCGAGTGCTACACCCCTCACGTCCTCGACAAACCTTCCGTCCCGGAAACAACCCCTACACAAAAACACGAGTCATTACCCAGAATCCAGGTGACAGTTTAAGCAAATCATATTTCTAGAATCCTGCACAGGAGAAATGCAGAAGAATTCTCGCAATAAACGCTCTAATCCAAGCACGCGATTCTATCCAATATTCCTTGTCATTTGCCTGAGAGTTGCAGAGCTGGCACACCTGCTATCTCGACAGATCAAAGACGTCTGCGATTAGTTCTATTAGCGACCTTCACGTGGCAGCCCAGACGGCTTGTCTACACGTGCATGAAGGCCATACATTTTCCCAATAATTTGTTGGCCTGAAAAATTCCCGAACAATTTAACAGCCATGCAAAACAAACTTGCAAGATTATTTTACTTATTCCAACACATAACCACAGGTTCTAAAGTAGTAATCAGTTTACATACACAAACATCTTTCATTGATGTGTTAATATATTTATTGCTCTTGGAGTTTTATTGAAGTTGCAACATTCATTCAGTCTTGGTGTCTAGTTGGTCATACGTGGAAGTACTCAAGGATTGCTTCGCTCAATGTACGAACTCCGTAGCATCGGCGAAGATCTTGAGATATCGAGTAACAACCACGCAGAATACAATAGGCAAGCTGCTGGAGAAGTTAATTGCCAGAAAAATATCAAACCAGCTAGAGAGGCATGGTGTTTCCCCACCTACACTGGGAGGGTACTGTCCAAAAAGAGAAACCTGGACTAATGCAGCACTGTTTTGCCCATGATGTTTATGAAGGTTTCCACTCAGGCATTGAAACATTTGCTGCAGCGATTGATCTTGAGGACGCGTACAACAGAGTACCATTGGAATTTTTAATGCTTCAGCTTCTTGAACCCAAGATAAGTCCTTTCCTCCTTAGTTGGATCGCTGCAGTCCTCTTCCAACGGAAAGTAGCTTTTAGATGTGGCAGTTGGGCTTCGGAACCTGCAACAATATATCCTGGCCTACCACAGGGAATCACCATTATTTCCGGTACTGTTCAACGCCTACACTGTGAGAATCACTAGCGAACAAATAATAGAACCGGGGAGGATACTGTCGTATGCAGACGATGTTTTAGTGTATCGCCAGGGCAAGGATAGAGATCAGGTTGCTGTGGAACTACAAACCGAACTCAATCGCATATGCACTTGGTATGTTGAAGCTGGGTCAATGGTCAACCCAACAAAGGCAACAGTGACTTGGTTCTCTTTAAATAACCATATTGTCAACACCCCAACGCCAACTGTAAATCTGGGTTCAGAAACGGTGGAAAAAACGCAGGCAATGAATTACCTGGTGATACAATTTGATCGAAGCTTAGCTTATACTGAGCACGTAGACCATGTAATAAGAAAGGCCTGGCGAGGTTTGGCTGTGGTGTGGGTGATGGCGGCGGCAAACTGTGAGCAGCGCCATCTATGTCTTCTTTACGAGGGTCTGGTCCTTTCTGTTTTGGAGTATGCGATGGCGATCCTGACTCTCAGCCATAAGCAGATAGAAAGGATGGAAAGGATACCGAACGAAGCTATGCGCATTATTCTTATATGTACAAGGGATACAGCATGCAGGGCGATGCGCTACCTTCTTGATTTTCCAACCATGAGGGACAGAATAAAAGTTTGCCAAGCACATGCCTATCTCAGAGTCAACGCAAACACATAACATCACCAGCATAGCAAGATTAAGTAGGTAAAGGGCAGAAGATTAAAAAGAGGAAAGTCGTCGGTTGGTCAAGCCGAAGACATTCTTCAGCATGTGTGTTTACTTAAGGACTTGGAACCTGGCGAGGAGTGGCTACAAGTGCCAACAGCGTTCTGTACATCCTTTTTAGTGTGCATCCAACTGTACAGGAAATGCAGACAAAAAAATCTAGCTGCTGTCGAGGCGGAAGTACAGGCTCTGATCTTCGAGAATTCTTTAGAGGATTATGCTGTCATCTACACGGATGAGTCGGTCGCCCGAGGAATAAGAAGTTCGTGGGTCTTTACGGCTCAGGCCGGAGGGAAAAGTGTGAAGGAAGAGTCTGGCGCTTGTGCTTTGACCACAAGCAGCATGACTATAGAAGTCATGGCAGTAAGTAAAGCAATAACATGGCTCGAGACACAGACATTCAATCGGGCATGTGTCCTTAGTGTCTCAATGAGTATGCTCAGGAGGATAGAGTTGGGGTGTGTCCGAAGAGAGTGGCTGCTGTCTCTGGAGAGGTCTCGGCTGGCAAAGATTAGTTTCATCTTCGTGCCAGAGCATGCGGGTGTACAAGGGAATGAGCAGGCTTGCAGGTAGGGCTACTGTGGAAGGCGGACGGGCCATGGATCAGGCAGACATTCTGAATGCTCCACGAGAAGTAAGTCGCTTAGGAGAACCAAGCGATGACTGGGAATCTACAACCATGGTCAGGCTGCGAGAACAGCAAGAAATGAGGTGTGGCCAAACAAGAACACAACGCAGGAAGCCAAAGAAGAGTAATAAACCAACACAGAATTGGTGTCGTGAGCCTGCTACACGCTGCGGGATTTAGCTGAGGAGGGTATCCGAGTACTTATGGACTGAATGGTTCGATGTGCAATGAGGATGATCTGTCGATTAACTAACTAACTAACTAACTAACTAACTAACTCACTCACTCACTCACTCACTCACTAAACTAAACTAACTAACTAACTAACTCACTCACTCACTCACTCACTCACTCACTAAACTAAACTAACTAACTAACTAACTAACTCACTCACTCACTCACTCACTCACTCACTCACTAAACTAGCTAACTAACTAACTAACTAATTAACTAACTAACTCACTCACTCACTCACTCACTCACTCACTCACTCACTAAACTAAACTAACTAACTAACTAACTCACTCACTCACTCACTCACTCACTCACTCACTCACTAAACTAAACTAAACTAACTAACTAACTCACTCACTCACTCACTCACTCACTCACTCACTAAACTAGCTAACTAACTAACTAACTAACTAACTCTAACTAACTAACTAACTAACTAACTAACTAACTCTAACTAACTAACTAACTAACTAACTAACTAATCCTTTTCACACGTGTACTATTATTTGGTGGACATTTCTACAAACCAGCTCTCTCAGTTTCACACTTGTACAGTTCTATGTTGGACGTCTCCCGAATCCAGTTCTCTCATTTTCACACTTGTACAGTTCTATGTTGGACATCGCCACAGTTCAGCCTTCGTTTCATACTTCTACATTTTTATGTTGGACACTTCCGTAGTCCAACCTTCTGTTTCACACTTGTACAGTTCTATGTTGGCCGTCTCCCCAATCAAGCTTTCTCATTGTCTCACTTGTATAATTCTAAGTTGGACACTTTCACAGTCCAGCCTTCTGTTTCATACTTGTACTATTCTATGTCCACATAGCAGCAAGTATATTTGTTGATGTATCAGGGTCATTTCATATTTACCAAGACTTCTCTTCACCCCCCTTTGCGCTACCAGTGGAGATGCTGGCCTGGAAGGGAGGACTTGCCATCTACTGGATTGCGATGAAATTTGTTGAGAACCGCGAACTGTCGACTCTGCCAGACTACAAGAATGTCACAAAAGTATTCCACTGCCATTGTAGACAGTAAGAACCCGCGTCTTGCAATCACCGCTAATATACAGTTAGATTCTTCCTCTTCACCTCCCACACTGCCACCCCTTTCCGCCCCAACCTTTTCAGATAGATACCCGCATGTGACAGCTCTGTGATCACTCTGTTATGTTTGTACAGAAGCTATTCTGGTTTACTGAGTCACGAAGACGTAAACTAGACATAAATGTCGGGGAGATTCCTATCATTGCATAAGAAACTGTAAACAAAGGAAAAATAAATCACTGATGGTTTTTATCTAATTGAAATCACGCCATATGTGTTTCTACTTGAGCATTTCCGTTTATCTATGTCGTTATGTTTGTCGGATCTCTGCCAAATAACACACACTACACCTAGTGCAATTTAAAATAAATAAATAACATATAAAAACTAAAACCAGACAACGACTTGACATCGTCTGTGTAAAGAATACATTCTTAAAGCAGCAATGTCCAAACAATGGAAAACCTGACGTGGGGTTTATACGCAGGTCGCTTCTACCAGGAGGCAGGAGTTCTGCACCCGGAAATACAAAGATATGTTTCTCAAGGTCAAGTTACCCAGGTGGAGCTAACACAATTTTGTAATAAGAATGTACAATATGGTAGTTTTCTCTCAGCGGGCGGGTTGGTGTAATAGCTAGGACGTTACCCTGACGATGGCAAATGCTCTGTAGGATGAGGGTTCAATGCCTGGACTCACCGTGCCCTAGATGAGAGACTGACTGGCCACTTGTGTACTCAGGCCTACACACATGTGATGCTCCTGGCACTTTCCAAACCCACAGCAAGTTAGTGCTATGGCACTATAGTCTGTCCAGAAATGAATGCCTTCTTTCACGATCTATTATTTTGACAACTATATGTTATGAAATTTTTCCTACCGTCATATATTTACCCCCACCCAAAGAATATGCCTTTGATAGGTACAAAGGCAACTTAAATCGTGGAAAGCAGCGACATTTCTTTGACATTTTGGTGAAAAACGAGTGAATTCACGCTAACAAACTTGTTTTACAGTAACGCACCTGAATTCGGGTGACAACACAAGGCGTATCCAGATTCTTAAGGGAGTGTGTGCAATGTGTATGTAATATAAGTAAAGACAGAATTTACACAGGCATGTGGTAAACAATGTGGAATCGAAATGGAATTTGAGAGGAAAGTATAAGGAATATATTTTTTACCTTATATTTCATTTCCTTCTTGTTTCTTATGCTTCCTGTTAATAATGTGTACACAAGGAGCTATGTTACTAGGATGTATTTTGCTTTTTATATAGAGTTCGTGATGGCTTCCAAACAGCTTTGTGTTAATGTGCGTATGGAGTGACCATAGATGATACATCAATTTAGTCACCATGTGTCAATTTTAAGGATCTGCTCAGCTGTCTGTGTAGTTTGTTCACTCGTGCACATTGATGACAGAACCGTTTTGAGTCTTCGTGAAAGATTGTCTACACTGCTATTTACTGTTCAGAGACGGAACATGATTTTTACCTGTTTTGCACGACGAATATAGCTGTGGATGTCTCTGTGGTGGGCTTCATTCTTAACGGCGTTTTTTGGTCCTCATTTCAGTGAAGTGTACAGATAGATTCGTATGTTTGTGTGTTGTCCCCTCATTTGACAACGTGGTTGTTCTCACGTTTCTTGGTATGCCACAATATGTCAGTTCCCACCGCATTATTACTTTTCTGTTGGTGTGATATATTTTCACAAAACGTAACATCGCATTAAATAAATCCAGGACGACAAAATCGGAGTTCACCGAAACCGAATTGGTTTGTTCCACAGTTATACGCTCCAAGATTTAATATACCCATTGGCAATGAAAAACGTTCACTGGGAAAGGACCGTTTAAATAGCAGCGTGCAGAGCGACATGGTCTGTTTGTTCATCAGTCAGCATGAGACATAAGAACTGAAGCAGCGGAAGGAGTGAGAGAGTTTCAAAATTCACTAGAAAAGAAAATACTCAGCCTACGAAATCGCTGTGAGAAATTGCATCTCATTCAGATCATGAAACGCGTCGACATGTTGAGGTCATTCTGATAAATAAGGTAAAAACCACATTTAATTCAGTTAAATCTTAGATAAGTTGTGAGTTCAGTTTTCCAGAAGAAGAGTGGGTAAGTCTACTTGTGAACACGTGTGGTGAATTAAGAAGTTAATTTAATTGTTATAGTTTATAGATAAACTATTAATTAAGAAATACCCATAGTGAATTTTATTTTCTCCCAAAGTAAACAACGGATTTAATGTATAAGCATTAATCCAAGTGGTACATTTAATTCTTAAGCAACTCAATCTACAATGATTGGAATGGTGAGTTCTTAAAGAATTTAATCTAGTACAAACTAAATAATATTATACTCAGTTATCATAGTCATAAGATAAACTGTACATTAGGAGAAAACTACAGTGTTTATTTTCTCCCAGCTAAGCAACTTAGTTAATGTATAAACATTAGACACATGTTGTAAATTTTATTTCTTAAGCAACTCAATCTACAATGATTGAGTAACTTAAGACTTAAGGAAACTATTGTAAATGTGTAAACACTGGTAAGTCAAACTAGTGTAATGTGTAAGTAGTCAGTAGATTTACTTTTTTACATGAGCACATGGACAAACAAATAGTTTTTTTTAAATTCATGAACACATGAGAACCAACCAGAGTTCTACAGGTATCATAATTTGTGTGATGGTACAGCCCATATGGGCTAAGGCAAATATATAGACATGGCTGTTAACCAAGGGCAATAATAATATTTGTGCCTCATAATAGTGCGTAACCAACCGCCATGCAAGAAGTATTTTAATTCATAATGCCTGAATGTGAATTGGATATATCACCTAAATTGTATGTATTTTATGAGATCATGTGATAACTCCTGGATTTCATGTTGCTAAATCCTGGGTGAATTGCCTAAGTGTGTCTAATGATCACAATGATCACTATGGCATTGCTGATAGCATGTCTGTGAGGATTCATGTGTGATTTCATCATTGTTAAACAGATGTGAATGTATCATTTCATAAACCCCATCAGCATGCATGCTAAATATCCATGAAATAGTATAAATTAGGTTGAAGGATGAGATTTAATTGTAATATCATTGTTACTGAACTTGAGAATTTATCAGGGATAAAGATATGATTGTCTGATGAATGGGTGAGATCTCATTGTGATGTCAATGGTGTTAACATTTAAGGTTATCATTGGGAAATCACATAAGTACCCACTTTACATGACAGTATGAAGGATGTGTGATGAATGATTCCTATATGATCACCCATACCAATATGAATGTGTCTATGGACTGAGTGAAATGATCATCCATACATATGAATGATGTCTGAGAGAGTGAAGTGACCTCACATGCACAGATCGATATGTTGACTGATGCATGAGGAAATTGAGTGAGTGAGTGAAGTTACATGCTGAGAGAGAGGGAGTATAAGCCAACAGTCAATCTCATGATAGCCGGCAACTTTGATGTGGAATGCCATGCCTATCACCAGAGAAATGCTTCAGTGTAACCCATAAAGTAAAAAATAATTTAGTACACTTCGGCGCATAACACCACTTTGTATAACATATCATTCATATTCCTATCATCTAGTTTTGTGCGTTAAGCACGACACAAACCATATCATACATTATGCATAACACCAGCATCTGTGTTTGTAATTTAAGCAAAATCCAACTTTGTAGTTCATGTTAACACATATGGTCTAGTGTAATGATAATAATGTACTACAAAGATGATGATGATGACTGTAATTTAATGAAAATGATGAAACAATGATTATGATGATAATGTTAGAATAATGTAATGATTTTCTAATGTAATAAGCATGATAATAATGATGATGATTGTAATGACAATGTAATAATTATGATAATAATAATAATGATAATGATTGTAATGACAATGTAATAATTATGAAAATAATGATAATGGTTGTAATTACAGTGATTATAAAAACCATGATGATGATTATAATAATCAATATTACATCCATGAGAATGGAAGAAATCTTCTCACTTGAAGCATTGAATGAAGAAGAATACACCTGAATGCTATACAAGAATAATACCAGAATGTACTTATCGTGTTTATAAGCAAATACTCATGGAAATGGGAACTGAATTTTAAAAGCCCTTAATGTATGAGACCCTTTTTCTTGAATAGAAAAATATGAACAAGAGAATTAACTAGGAACAGAATGGGATAGGAGACATAGTTGTAAATTCCAAATCAATCAAGGTATGACTTAACCGGTAGACCTGGGAACAGGCATAGGTGAAGATGAAACTGTACATCTGC
The DNA here is from genome assembly GCA_014155875.1 of Cepaea nemoralis. Lineage (NCBI taxonomy): Eukaryota > Metazoa > Mollusca > Gastropoda > Stylommatophora > Helicidae > Cepaea > Cepaea nemoralis. Next base: position 68,640 of record JACEFZ010018695.1, on the reverse strand, counting down.
TAGTTAAAACCTTGAACCCCTGATAGTGGAAGATTGGAGTGAGAGCAAACAACTATGTTGGTGATAACTAAATGAGAACACCATGAATATTTTTCTTCTATGTTTATTTTCTCTAAGAACAGGATTCATTTTATTGTTTTCACTGGTTATGTTCTTAGGCTTTTACATGTAAATTCTAATGTCATATTTATGATATTATTAGAATTATGTGATTGATGGAATTTCAGGTAGTGGTCTTATTCATGTCAATCCAGACCTGACTTGGTGAAGATTGAATGCAGCACCTGTTGAGTGAGCACATTGTTGAGTGATGCCCTTGATAGAGTAGCGCAGAAACTTATCTACCTGCAACCATTCCATTTGTCTCATAAGAGAGGTAATCTTTATTTAAACAATTACCTGCCAAAACAAAGGAAAACCAAGAGCCAACCTATCTTCTACTACGCCCAGGAACACTAAGACTACAGAAATTAATAGATAGCCAGAGGGATTGCCAAAGCTGGAAGTGGAGAATTCTAAGTGTAAACAGTTCTTTTTTTCCAGATCATCCAGGCCAGTAAAAGATTAGCATTACAGGCCACTGGAAAAAATATAGCTGTTAATCTATACATTATCATTGGCACATTAATTCTGTATATTTACTATATATGTATATGTCCTTATTTTATGACAGGAAATTGTAATTTTGAATGCAATTTACAAAATCCATATTTGTGTTTATTAAATCATAAAAACTGAGGTCATGTCATGTATTGATTGTATTTTACTTGTCATAGTCAAACTGTTTTAAACTACCCTAGATAGAATTAATTAGTTGGTAGAGGAGAGGCAAGGAACCACTGAAAGGACATTTTGGGTATAAAAGGGAATACAACTTGGTCAGTTATTTCCTGAAGGTATTCCTTGGTTCTCTAAAACTCTATTTCTGGTCTCAAACAATTGAGTCAGTTCAGCTAAATTAATTAAACGGGCAGGATCACATTGGGAAAAAGGATTTTGCCTCCTTTATCTCTTTGGGGTTGAGCCATCAATCACATACGTATCCGACAGTTGGTATTCAATGCGTTTAGTGTTGTTGTTGTTTTTATTGTTTTTTTTTTTTGTTTTTTTTTTTTCTTTTTCCCAATGCCAGTTGTCTGGCGCCGTTGAGGGCTTGCGGAACTGAAAATTCACCACTGTGGAATACAGACTGTTGCCATTGACATTTTCCCGATGCTGTAATATATTAGGGCCTGCAATTCGTATGAATAGTTGGAGCAAAATATCCCGGTAGGTGTGCATATGGATTAATGTCTGCCTGCCAATACCTTAATCTTTGTCGGACGATTCCAGTAGGTTGATGACTGCTCTCGGTTGCATAACATTCAATCCATCCTTTCTCCAATAGTCATTTTCCTCTTTCAACACATGGTCCTCACATTTTTTCCAGTAACTGTTATCAATACTTAATAGAGCGGACTGGGTTAGTATCTTGACGTCAGACAATTTGAATGTAGTATTGTCAACTGCCACCTATCCTTTAATTAGCCCACACGAGTTCTATAAGCCTTAAATGAGAATGGTACGGCGGAAGTCTCAAGCACCTATGGCCATGCTCTTCTATTAACTTGTTAATTTATTTGATATTTCTTGCTTTTTTGCGCCTGGTTTACAAGGGACAACAACTGTAGCATGAAATATGTTTCTGGAAATGGTATATTGTCCCTTCGGAGCCATATTTTTGTTGTTTCCTTTGTGCTCGATGCCGTAGGTATTTTGTCTTCTTGGGCAACAACATTGTGATATGATGCATTGTCCATGATTAGACAAGATGGTCTATCAAGGGATGGAAGCATTGTATTTTCGATTCAATCTCTAAATACATTACCATTCATCTCATTATGAAAATCCCTATTAGCTGTATGCTTTGTTACGAACACGAGTCCAGCATTCTGTAGTAAGCCATTATGAGTACAACAGCATGGGCTATGACCAAACGCTATCCTTTACTACTGGGCACATGTCCCTTTATCTTTCCAATCACTGAGTGCCCATTGATCCATGTTTCATCCAAACACACTATGCCATAATTTTCTTTGCGCATTTCCCTTATTTCACGTAGGTATCTGCTTCTCAAGGCTCCTAAATGCGGTTGCTCGCAAAGGATATTTCTACCTCCTTTGTACTTTCTAACATTGAAGACTAATCTCCTTATAATTTTCCACAAAGTTGTTTTGGATAGCGCTATATCATTGCTCTTTTTCAACCAATCCCTAAGTTTTCTTACAGTCACTGTTTCTTTGGCATCCAACATTTTCATAATAGCTCGCCTTATGACATCCTTGCCAAAGCTCTCTACAATTGCCTTTCTACCTACCGTTTGCATATCGTGTGGTGATTTCATTCCACGCACTGTTCTTTTTTCGGGATTTGTAATTGTATGAAACGGTTTCCTGCGATCAGCTTCTTGACAAAAATATGTGTACAACTTCATATCGATTCTTTGAAGTGTACACAATTTCACATTCAATCCCATTGAACAATATTCACACATTGAAATGTTAGAGATAAATGGTAAGATTTATTTATATAATCACGTTTCTTGAAAGAACCCACATTATTTTCGAAACCTCTCAACACTCCTATTTAAACTGCGCGGGGTTCTTGAAATAAGGAAATTCCCGTGCACCACAGAGAATATTCAATATTGAGCGCTGAGTTCCTGGGTGAAGAGTAATACATTTAATAATATACACTTCATCCCTAACCCGTAAATTATATACCGCATATAAACAAACATTGGAATCTGCTGTACAATCTCCAGAACGAAAAGTTGTTTTTTTTTTTTTTTTGAGTGGACATAATGATAAGGTTATATGCTAAATCTCATCATTTTCCTTCAGTTGGTTACAGAGATATGGATTTTTACATGGAGGTAACCAAATGTAAATGCACTATAGTTTAGTCCGCGCGTGTATGCAGCCGTTAGGAAGTTACCCTGACAATGACATGAGCGTTTGTGTAGCCGTTAGGAAGAGACGCGTACAAGGACATGAGCGTGGTAGGAAAAGGTTTCAATGTCACCGCTCGACGTAAGCTACTGGTGGCAAAGCCTAACCACATATTCCTCCGTGCACTCCTGCCTAGAACATGTGAAGGTGTTAACACTTCACACATCCAAGGTTGATTCCTGCTATGGAACATATATTTTTTCTTTTGGGTCTTGCTTTTGGCGTAGATATCCAAGGTTTAATTGCTCTAGACCAGGGTAGCAACCTAAGGCACGCGTTGAACTATTTTCAATGGCACTCTGAGCGAATTGAAATACAGTACTGGAAGGCCCCGTTTAACGTCGGGGTTACGTTCATAGAAAACACTATTTCTTATAGAATTAAATGTAATACAGTGTATTATGTAATGTTTATTCTGATGGTTGTTAATATTTATTGGCTAAATATAGATGGGTTGGAGGGCAAGTGGTAGAGTTATTGGGACGTAGAGGTATTAAATTCTGCCTCTTCATCTCAGTATGAGACTGCAACCTCTTCCTGCCTCTTTTCCTGGCTCTTCTATGCTTAAACAACAAATTTGTCCAATGTCTGCTGCACAGCCTGTTTCCTTTTCTCTTTGTAAAGCTCCCTGTAACAGTTGATGGCGCTATTCTTGTTTCTACACCCTTTCAAAGCGAAATTGGTTAAACATTAGAGGTAAGAACATGATAACTGATGCAAACTGAGTGAGTCTAAAGCATCAATGACAGACCTTTATGAAGTACTATTTCTACCCATTCTTCAGCTCAGTGTCAGGTCTTAGTCAGATATGAGTGAGCTCCCGAATGACAGTAGATGGTGCTACCTGCTTTCTGTTAGTGCTGAATGTTCGGCGGACCTTACCAAACCCAACATGCCACATTGTGCCAACAACTTCGGGATGACGAGCGCAATCGGGAGGGTGCAAGCCTTATCCTTCATTCATTCATTCAGTAGCATGTCCTTTGCAGAACCTCGCTCCCATAACAACCTTCCGGAAAACTTCTCGATCACAAGCAAGATGTCCCGCGTCTGATACACCCATCTGGAGATCATCCGCCACATCCTGCACCCATCGTCTCTTTGGCCTTCCTCTTCCTCTCTTCCCAGGCATATACCCTTCCATTATTGTTCTCTCCAAACTGTCGTGACGTTTCAAGTGACCAAAATACTTCAATTTTCTTTGTTTTATCGTCTTTAATAGCCATCCCTCCTCAATATTCAACTCTTGAAGTATGGATGCATTTGTTCTTTTCTTTACCCAAGATATTCTTAGAACTCGTCTATAACATTTATATTCAAAGGCATGTATGCGCTGTTCAGCTTGTTTAGTAAGTGTCCATGTCTCACAGGCGTATGTTGCAATGGGAAAGATGCATGCTCTTAAAAATCTCATTTTTGTAGTTCTGTCTGTCCCACACCATAATTTATTCATCTGTTTTAGTCTTTGAAGAGCAATGGATAGTCGCCGTTTAATTTCTTTCATTGTGTCACCATTATTGGTAATCAATGACCCAAGATATTCAAAATTTTCCACCACCTGAAATTTTCTCCCATTAATGTATATTTCTTTCTCCATAGTAGTTTTATCTGTATGCATTATCTTAGTTTTTGCTATGTTAAGATATAAGTTGTGATTTTCACTATTCAATTGTGTTGAAGCTATTAGGTTTTCTATGCCATTCTGTGTTGTGGAGAGTAATACTGTATCATCAGCATATCGAATCTCTGGTATGTCATGACCGCCAATATTTAGGGCATCATATGGCTCCCTGTTTATATCATCTCATCCTGGTGCGAGGAAATGCAACCTACAGACTAAATGTCATGACAGGGCAGACGAGGCCCTAAGCCGTGTTTGGCAACTGGTCTAGGATCGAAGCTGTGATATGCAGACAATTAGAACATTGCTTTGCTGATCAGGTAGATTGTCTTGTTCCAGATTTATTGGCGTTACCTTTCCTCTGGAGTAAAGTAGACAGGCTGTGACAGGGTTTATGTTACATGGGCAACACACAGTCGCTCCAATTCATCCCAGGCTTTGTGCTACTTTCGAAGCTCTCTGTGACAAACTATCGTCTGTCAAGACGGAAAGGTGCCAGTAATAGGTGGGCATGTCTCTCGACACATATCCTTGGTGTCGTTGGTACATTCTCCCGTTGATATTCCGGTATGTGTCAGTGTTCTGTAGTTTGCCCACGTCTGGCATCACCTGTAGCTTGTAATAGTTCCCAGGGACCTAGGATGTCCTAAGACGGCGATTGTCGATGTTCTCTCACTGTGATCTGCTTTAATTAATGACGTTCTTGGGAACTTAATGTTATGCTTTCCAAGTGTTTCGGCATCCACCGGTTCTATCTTACCAGTGATTTTTATATCAATTTACAACTGTCAGTACACGAAAGTAGCACTGTTCATCTGATTATTTTAGAGTTCTCTACTTTTGACGTGGTTACTAAATCCTCCGAGTTACATTTGTATATGAATAACTATCATAACGAAAAAAACTGCAAGGTATGTTAAGGTGACCATGCATGTTGGTGTATCGGTTAGGATACTACGCTGACAATTGCAAGAGTGTTATGGGGCGATATTTCGATGCCCGGACTCGCCGTTGCCAGATTTCTCAGAGCTTCTCGGCCTCTTTCACATGTAATTGTCGGTGGGAGTTTCCATTCGTGACATCCCTACTACTATAACCCCATTACTGTCGAAGGGGACGCCCATTACACACAATGGACCTGGGTGGCACAGTGGCTGGCGCGCTTTTTATTAGCTCAGTGGTGAATTGTTCGAATCCTCATCGAAGCACGGATGTCATGTGACAGCTGACCTGGGCTGCCAGGTGGACCCAGCCTAAGATGGATACCAGGACATGTCTCGGGAAGTAGAGAAGGCCGGCTTGATCATATCAGCCACGGACTGACCACTGACCGATTAGGAAATATGCAGCTACCATCATATAAACAGGGGGTATCACGAAATAACGGGCAGTAAAGGCGGCCGGCTTGACCGTATCAGCCACGGACTGAGCACTGACCGGTCGGAAATATGCGGCTACCATCATATACCCAGGGGGTATCAGGAAGTAACGGGCAGTAAAGTCTGTCTTCATATACTGACCACATCATCCCCCGAGGGCCGCTTGGTCTATACATATATGAGGCTAGCACGATATGCTTCAGACGCTTCAACGCGGGGAAAACAGCAATTTACATGTCTAGTTTACTTACCACAAGTTCAGTACGCCTGAGAGCTTGTACACGGGTTATTTGCTGACTTTACTGACATCACAGACCAACATCAAATCTGCAACTTTACTGACATCCCAGACCAACATTACATATACAACTTTACTGATATCGTAGACGAACATCAAATTTGAAACTTTACTGACATCATAGACAAACACCAAATCTATAACTTTACGGACATCACAGATCAACAACAAATCTACAACCTTACTGATATCGCAGACGAACATCAAATTTGAAACTTTACTGAAACACAGACCAACATCAAATCTAAAACAAACGAGACAACATCAGAAGTATCGCACTTCAGTTTCCGGTTTGTTTTATTGTCCCCTGGCGTATTTGTAATAAAACGGTGATGTAATCAACTGATTCACTGTGGCTGATTTCCAATGTCATGTGATTGTTCCATGTACATAACAGTCACAGATAATCACATAGTTGAAACTGCATGCTTGGATGTGGAGTTTTATGCCTTCACATATTCTAGACTACGACATATGAAGTGGGTGGCAAATTTCCTTCTTCATGTCCTTTCCTTCCCAAAAAGACTGGCATTTACCTTGTACTCATGCAACTGAGGCTGACTCGACTCCAGCCTCGTTCTTATGGGGTACAGTCGTCCTGCGTCTGCTGGGGATTGAACCCAGATCATTGACGTGGTAGTGCAAGTGTACTAACTACTATGCCACAGTAGCTGGTCCGTATATATATGTACAGGAACAACTATCGGAACGTAAGCAACTGCAAGCTATATTAAGACGAGGGGTTGGGTTACGGTTGTGATATCACGCTGAACAATGCACGAGCGATGTGAGGCGAGGGTTCGATACATGAGCTCACCATTCGCTACGAGAGTGAAAGATGGACTAGTTATTTCGCCATTGCCATCAAACCTGAAACATGTGAAGGTTTTAACACAGTGGTTGCCTACAGCAGGACTTGTGGTCAAAGTTAAGGTTCATTGTCAGGTGACCACTGTGTCCAATCTCCATCCAGGCATATTGGAAATGTTTACCTTGGACCCCAGGTCGACCCAGGTACCAGAAAGTGACCTGGACAGTAATGGCGATCATTGTCATATTGATCATATTCCGAAAATATCGCCTATGTGTCTATAAAACATATGGAACTAGCATGATATACCAGATAAGACTCAGGGGTCTTGTTCTTGTGTTCCGGTAAACATATTTTCCCTCCCTAGACAGACATAAAGGCATAGACAATTAATTTATCACTGTGTATTTAACTTACATAATTCCATAGCTGCTTCTATATAAGCACTCACCTTTGATTCTATGTTTGCAAGCCTTCTGACATATTTTACATTCAACGATCATGTTCCAGATACGCTAATATTGAAATCTGTGAACCAATAAAACACCGAATCAATCTCCTAGTGTCTAATAATTCTCTGATCTTTCTGTTGCCGAGACATTATGGTTATGCCTTTGAAAATCGCCACGACAGCGTATCCTTGATGCTACTTGTTCAAGGTCAGTGCAGATATCTGCAGATCAGGTGTCACATCTATGATGTTAAATCTACGATGTTAAATCTATTATGTGTAGCCAGGAAGTTCAGAGAAAGTGAAATTCAAATACAGAAAATAAGATGTGATCTAGTGGGCAGACAGCCAAACTACCATACAGCCAGATACCAGTATTGCGTCTAAAACCAGTGGCGGGCTGCGTCTAAAATTACTGGTTGCCAGGAGACAAAGCTACTAAAAGAACATTAACATTTGAAACATATGATCTAATATGTAAGGGGGTCCACTTCACGAGGACCCTATAGGGTCCACTTGCCATCGGGAATGTTGACACCCTGGCTAGTCGTGCACTATCTAGAACGATAGGAAAGTCGCAGATAGACCATGAAAGAATAAGAGAAGGAGGGAACAACCAACACAATGAAAGCCAACAGAAAGAAAGTAACAGACAGAATAAGTAGAATAAGAGAGAACAGATGTAGGAAGGAAGGAAGGAAAGAAAGAAAGAAAGAAAGAAAGAAAGAAAGAAAGAAAGAAAGAAAGAAAGAAAGAAAGAAAGAAAGAAAGAAAGTGAACTGATGTAGCAAAGGAACAAAGAGAGAAGAATAAAAGAGAACAGAGGTAGGAAAGAAAGAAAGAAGAATGAAAGGGAACCGATATAGGAAAGAAATAAATAAAGGAAGAATGATATAAATTAAAGAAACATGACAGACAGACAGACAGAAAGACAGACAGACAGACAGACAGACAGACAGACAGACAGACAGACAGACAGACAGACAGACAGACAGACAGACAGACGGACGGACGGACGGACGGACGGACGGACGGACGGACGGACGGACGGACGGACGGACGGACAGGACAGACAGACAGACAGACAGACAGACAGACAGACAGTATACCAGCGCTACTGATGCGATGATGGTTTAGAGAGCTATCATGCTCCAGAAAGTTTCTTTCACCTGTTCATGACACGCATCTTTGATTGCTCTCCAGGTTATTGCTTCATTAAAACAGAGAGAACGTACCTGAGTGGATAATTTCATTCAGCCAGGTAAGTACGTGCAGTCCTTCAGTCTGTAACGTGTCATCTTCACAATTAATGAATGCGTATTTGGAAGAAAGCTAGCTCATTAATGTGAAAGGTGTTGCATATAGGTGATTTATGCCATACCGTACACATCGCTTATAGTATGTCCCACAAAGAATGCCTTCATTCACGATCAATTATTTTGAAAACTGTCTGTTGCATCGTTATGAAATTTTTCCAGCCATCTTATATTTACCCCCACCCAAGGAATATGTCTTTGATAAGTCCAAAAGCAACTTAAATCATTGAAAGCGGCAACATTTCTTTGATGTTTTGGGGAAAATGTAGTGAATTCACGCTAACAAACTAGTCTTACAGTAAACCACGTTATTTCTGGTAAAGACACAAGTACAAGGCGTAGCCAGGTTCGTATGGGAGTGGGTGCAATAAAAAAGTAGCTTAAAGTAGCATTGCACCGGGTTTTTATCCCATATAGCTCAGTCTCTTTCCGCAGGGCGGAAATCGTGGCACAAAGCATGAACTCCGTATCTCCATCTGGAGTCTCCGAAAAATGCACTCGTGAAATGAAGGAATCGAACATACAACCCTCGGAGCCCGAGTCAGACGGCTTGACCACTTTACCACGGAGATTCCCGAGAGGGGTGCAATGTGTAATATTAGTAAAGACAGAGAATGTACAGAGGTATGGGTAAATAATGTGTAAATTGACAGGGAAGTAGAAGGAATATATTTCTTACCTTATTTTTAATTTCCTTCCTGTTTCTTCAGCTGCTGGTTAATAATTGTACACAAGTATTCATGTTACTAGGATGCATTTAGCTTTTTATATTGAGCTCGTGAAAGCTTCCAAATAGCTGTGCGTTAATGTGCGTATGGAGTGACCAGAAATGATACCGCAATTTAGTCATCATGTTTCCATTTTTAAGGATCTGTTCAGCTGTCTGTGTAGTTTGTTCACACGTACACATGGGTGACAGACCCGCTGTGAGTCTTCGTGACAGACAGACAGACAGACAGACAGACAGACAGACAGACAGACAGACAGACATTATTATATAGTATTCTCGAGCCAATCTCTAAATCAATCAATCATGTGCCATGCCGGAAAGCGTGGGCGGTCATGACTCGCCATTTCAATCGATCAGCAGTGTCGTGGATCAGCTCAGTGTTCCTGTCTCGTCCATGCCATGTGGCCAAGCCATCCAGGTATTTTCCTCTCGGTCTTCCTCTTGGTCTGTTCCCCTCGATCTTGCCAGTTGTCACTAAGTTCTCCAACCCATTTCTTCTCATAACATGTCCAAAAAATTTTGACTGTCTACATCTAATTTCTCTAATCAGTATACGATGTTCATTTGTCTCCTGTAGTACTTGGTCATTGGTTTTTCTGTCTGTCCATGGTATTCTTAGCATTTTCCTCAGAAACCACATTTCCGCAGCCATCAGATGCTTTTCAGCCTGACTGCTCATTGTCCAAGTTTCACATCCATACAAAAGAACAGGCTCTATGTATCCCCTCAACACTCTTTTTCTCGTTTCAATTGAAATCTTTTTATTTTTCAGAATGTTTTTCATCTTGCTAAAGGCTACTTTCGCCATGGCGATTCTAATCTCTTCAAGGCATCTCCCATCAGATGTTATAACTGTTCCAAGATAATTGTACCGATTCACTTGTTGAAGAATATTTCCATTTACTTGTATATTACATTGTGGCACTTCTTCCTTCCTACTGACGACGATAACCTGAGTCTTTTTACAATTTAATTCTAACCCCAGTTGCTCACTGTGTACAACAACCGCATCTACTAATTGTTGCAGGTCCTGCGCATTGTCTGTAATTAATACTGCATCATCTGCATATCTAATGTTATTGAAATCTCTAAATACATTACCATTAATCTTATTATGATAATCCCTATTGTCTGTATGCTTTGATACGAACACGAGCCAAGCATTCTGTTGCAAACCATTATGCGTATTACCAGCATGGGCCATGACCAAAAGCTGTCCTATACTACTGGGCACATATCGCTTTTTCTGTCCATCCACTGGTTGCCATTCCTTATCACTTGTGTGGTGCGCATTGATCCACATTTCATTCAAACACACTATGCCATAATTTTCTTTGCGCATTTCCCTTATTTCACGTAGGTATCTGCTTCTCATGGCTCGCAAAGATTATTTCTACCGCCCTTGTACTTTCAAATAGTGAAGATAATGTCCTTATAATTTTCCACAAAGTTGTTTTGGATAGCTCTATGTTATTGTTCTTTCTTTTTATAATTTTAGGAGTCTCTGTGGCGAAGTGGTCAAGCCTTTTGACTCGGGCTCCAAACGTCGTGGGTTCTATTCCAGTTCACGAGTTAAATTTTTCGGAGACTTCTGTGGGTCGTCGCTAGAGCTGCGGAGTTCGTGCTTTGTGCGATGCTTTCCGCGCTGCGGAAAGAGACCGAGCCATATGGATAGAACCCGGTGCAATGAATTCGATCATGTCGTATATCAAGCGACTTTTTAAAGCATTTTTATAATAGCTGGCCTTATGACATCTTTGTCAAAACTGTCTACAATAATCTTTCTACCTACCGTTTGGTTATTGCGTGGTGGTTTAATTCCAGATTCTTGCACCCTTTGACAAAATGCCCGTTTACTCAAGCCCAATGCATGCATTGTTCTTTTTTCGGAATTTGTAATAGTATAAAACAGTTTCTTGCGATCAGCTTCTTGACAAAAATATGTGTACAACTTCATAGTGATTCTTTGAAGTGTACAATTTCGCATTAAAGCCCATTGAAAAATATTCACACATTTCAATGTTATCGATAAGTGATAAGATTTTAAAAAAAAACATATTAATCAGGTTTCATGAAATAACCCACATTTTGAGACACCTCTGAACAGTCTTAGTTTGAACAACGCGGGGGGTTGGCAAAAGGCCAATCCTGTGAAAACACGTACAATATTCAAAATTGAGCCCTGATTGTCTGGCTACGCTGTAATACATTTAAAATTATGAATGTCATGTCAGACCCGTAAATTATATATCTCATATAAACAAACTTTGAAATCTGCTGTAAAATCTCCAGAACAAAAATTTTTTTGTTGGGTGGACATAATGATAAGGTTATATACTAAATTTCATAATTTTCCCTCAGTTGGTTACTGAGATATTGATGTTTATATTGCGGCAAACAAATGTGGACATACTATAACGTACGCATCACTAAGCTTACACATCGCTTACCTTACCAACATAAAACTTACTCTATACCAGATACTACAGACATTATATGACATACATTATGCATAACATACCAACCAATAAGAGACATGGCATATATGACATAATCACTTACCGTATACCAAACAATACGGACATTATATGTGATATAGCAAACAATACGAACATTATATCTGATACACTTTACTTACCTATACCAAACAATACGAACATTATATCTGATACACTTTACTTACCTATACCAAACAATACGAACATTATATCTGATACACTTTACTTACCTATACCAAACAATACGAACATTATATCTGATACACTTAACTTACCTATACCAAACAATACGAACATTATATCTGATACACTTTACTTACCTATACCAAACAATACGAACATTATATCTGATACACTTAACTTACCTATACCAAACAATACGAACATTATATCTGATACACTTTACTTACCTATACCAAACAATACGAACATTATATCTGATACACTTAACTTACCTATACCAAACAATACGAACATTATATCTGATACACTTTACTTACCTATACCAAACAATACGAACATTATATCTGATACACTTAACTTACCTATACCAAACAATACGAACATTATATCTGATACACTTTGCTTACCTATACCAAACAATACGAACATTATATCTGATACACTTTACTTACCTATACCAAACAATATGAACATTATATCTGATACACTTTACTTACCTATACCAAACAATACAAACATTATATCTGATATACATCACTTAACTATACCAAACAATACAGACATTATTTATTATATATATTACTTAACCATACCAAGCAGTACAGACATTATATATGATATACATTACTTATCTAGTCTAAAAATTACAAACATTACATATTATTTACATCACTTACCTATTTCAAACAGTACGGGCATCGTATATGATGATGTAGAAGAAGAAGACTAAGAAGAAGAACAAGAATAAGAACAAGAGCAAGAAGAACGAGATCAAGAAGAGCAAGATGAAGAAGAAAAGGGAGAATCCAATTTTCTACAGACCGTAATATTTCTAAAGATAATGGATTGTCTATTTCTCCCGCGAGCTTGTTTTATTTCAAGAATTCAATATTCTACAGCTCTAACATTTCTAGAGATAATGGATTGTCTATTTCTCCCGCGAGCTTGTTTTATTTCAAGAATTCAATATTCTACAGCTCTAACATTTCTAGAGATAATGGATTGTCTATTTCTCCCGCGAGCTTGTTTTATTTCAAGAATTCAATATTCTACAGCTCTAACATTTCTAGAGATAATGGATTGTCTATTTCTCCCGCGAGCTTGTTTTATTTCAAGAATTCAATATTCTACAGCTCGCAACATGTCTAGAGATAATGGATTGTCTATTTCTCCCGCGAGCTTGTTTTATTTCAAGAATTCAATATTCTACAGCTCTAACATTTCTAGAGATAATGGATTGTCTATTTCTCCCGCGAGCTTGTTTTATTTCAAGAATTCAATATTCTACAGCTCTAACATTTCTAGAGATAATGGATTGTCTATTTCTCCCGCGAGCTTGTTTTATTTCAAGAATTCAATATTCTACAGCTCTAACATTTCTAGAGATAATGGATTGTCTATTTCTCCCGCGAGCTTGTTTTATTTCAAGAATTCAATATTCTACAGCTCTAACATGTCTAGAGATAATGGATTGTCTATTTCTCCCGCGAGCTTGTTTTATTTCAAGAATTCAATATTCTACAGCTCTAACATTTCTAGAGATAATGGATTGTCTATTTCTCCCGCGAGCTTGTTTTATTTCAAGAATTCAATATTCTACAGCTCTAACATTTCTAGAGATAATGGATTGTCTATTTCTCCCGCGAGCTTGTTTTATTTCAAGAATTCAATATTCTACAGCTCTAACATTTCTAGAGATAATGGATTGTCTATTTCTCACGCGAGCTTGTTTTATTTCAAGAATTCAATATTCTACAGCTCTAACATTTCTAGAGATAATGGATTGTCAATTTCTCACGCGAGCTTGTTTTATTTCAAGAATTCAATATTCTACAGCTCTAACATTTCTAGAGATAATGGATTGTCTATTTCTCCCGCGAGCTTGTTTTATTTCAAGAATTCAATATTCTACAGCTCTAACATTTCTAGAGATAATGGATTGTCTATTTCTCCCGCGAGCTTGTTTTATTTCAAGAATTCAATATTCTACAGCTCTAACATTTCTAGAGATAATGGATTGTCTATTTCTCCCGCGAGCTTGTTTTATTTCAAGAATTCAATATTCTACAGCTCTAACATTTCTAGAGATAATGGATTGTCTATTTCTCCCGCGAGCTTGTTTTATTTCAAGAATTCAATATTCTACAGCTCTAACATGTCTAGAGATAATGGATTGTCTATTTCTCCCGCGAGCTTGTTTTATTTCAAGAATTCAATATTCTACAGCTCTAACATTTCTAGAGATAATGGATTGTCTATTTCTCCCGCGAGCTTGTTTTATTTCAAGAATTCAATATTCTACAGCTCTAACATTTCTAGAGATAATGGATTGTCTATTTCTCCCGCGAGCTTGTTTTATTTCAAGAATTCAATATTCTACAGCTCTAACATTTCTAGAGATAATGGATTGTCTATTTCTCACGCGAGCTTGTTTTATTTCAAGAATTCAATATTCTACAGCTCTAACATTTCTAGAGATAATGGATTGTCAATTTCTCACGCGAGCTTGTTTTATTTCAAGAATTCTTCATTAAGCATGATATCCTTTGAAGCTGTTCTTGGCATTCTTCTAAAGCACCGCTTTCTGCAGACTCCAAGAGATGTCACGATGACCTGCCGATGGTCTATGATTCAATCCCACACGACAACAATTACAATATTCTAATTTCCGTTTTAGAGCTGTTCTACCTCCATTGGCACACGTGTTACATAAAATATTCTTCAGTTTGTGAAATGCTTGTTCTCCCATTCTCATTATTTATTACATAGAACATATGTCCAAACGCCATGTCATTATCATCTTCACCACGACCACCAATCAAGCGGGATGCCAACTAAGACAGATGATTATGTCATCTCACAAATAACGACCTCCAACAGACATGTCAGTTCAGGTGCTGATTGTGTTTCCATGCCACAATGAAAGGCTGTCACGAACCGTCGCCAGCCCATTTCCGCTGTTTTATTCCTGATGAATCTACTTGATACAACATATCCAGTCTTCCTCTTCTCGGGTTCTTTCCAAAAATGTTGACTGCTTCTTTCGGCTGTCTGCGATACATTGTCTCTTTCTTAGCATCTTTCCACACGTGTATAATTCATTATAACTGAGCACGGTATTATTACCATTCTTCTGCAAATCGGCCATTCATTCTGTAGCTTTTTATAAATTGTGGAGATTGCTTTATATTATTGAGCATTGCGTGCGGCATTTAAAGTATTTAGATACATGAATAACAATAGATATAAAAGTATATAACTGAAATAAATGATAGAACAGGAGAGGCCGGAAACACTTGCATTTCATAAATTGGAGACCGTCTGTGTTAACACGCAATGACACAACACGCCACAATATCATCTTCTTAAAGTCCACGCTGTTGATGATCGTGTCTGTCATGCCAAAATATCATCTTCTTAAAGTCCACGTCGTTGATGATCGTGTCTGTCATGTCACAATATCTTCTACTTATGGTCCTAGACGTTGATGATCACGTCTTTCGTGTCACAATATCTTCTTCTTCTTCTAATCTATGTCGTGTGACGTTGGAGATCATGTCTGTTATGTCACAATTTCCTGTAATTATGTATGAGTCTATTGGTGTTGTTGTTACGGCGCTTGGCTACTGTGACGAGGTGACGCCTAAGACCGCTATGAGCACATCACGATACTCTGTTAGCTGATTTATTATTTACATTCTAAATCTCTTATAATGTCAATATGACAATTAATGACCTCATACTATGACGCGGACATTTTCTGCGCTAAAACAATCCCCAATGATATTAGGGACGACATTTAATTCCACGTCATCAATGTAAATGTCGTAATTTGCTTTCTCTCTGCTTTGGATCACTTATTCTGCTCTACCAACTCCATTTGTCTTGGGATATTATTTTAACGTCACCCCAAGCCATAGGAAAATGCGATACCAACGCAGCACGATAATATGAGAAATGTAGACTATCCACTTCCGCCCGGGTAACACACAGACACGGCGGAGAGGAACCAAGACGGTTTCCCGATAATCGCATCCCATCCTTGCTATATGAGCTTAAAAGAAGACTAAATTTCTGCGCAAGTTTGAGTTAGACTCGCTGCTGCGACAACTTAATCATAACCGGGAAGACGATTACCTGAAAGATACTTTACTGTCTAGTGGAACATAGAATCCGGAGGAGCATCAAGTACCTGGGTGGACATTGACTCCACACTTCAACAGAATTGAAAGCATCTCCAACCCTAGATAGAATCCAAAAACTACAGGTGATATCGTTCCATAGCATGGTCTTGCGAGAATCAGGTCTGTAAATGTCTGCGTGATGACTGCTTGAAAACACAGTAAAACAAAACGCTGTTTTTTACCATTTAACATATTCAATTCATTTATAACATCAGATGGAAGATGTAAAACAGAGATTAGGAGCAGAATAGGACAGGCAAAAGCCGTATTTCAGAAAATGAAGAGTATCTTATGCAATAAGTCACTATCACTGAATGTAAGAGAGTGCTGAAATGCTATGTAGAACCAGTTTTGCTGTATGGCAGTGAATCTTGGAATGTAAATGAACAAATTAAGAAGAAATTATAAGCAACAGAGATGTGGTTCCTGAGACGAATGTTGCGAATTCCTTGGACTGCCAGAGTAACTAACGACGACTGCCTGAAACAGGCTAATGAAACTAGAACATTATATACAACAATAAGACAGAGACAAACATCTTTATTCGGTCACGTGATGAGAAGAGGGGCATTGGAGAACATCGTGACAACTGGAAAGATCAAGGGGAAGAGAAGCAGAGGCAGACCAAGAGAAATGATGCTGGATGATTGAGACGGTGACATGGAGGAATATCAGCAGCAGAATTGATCCAGAAAACCAAAGACCGAGATCTGTGGAGAGCAATAAACGCCTACGCCAGCCGGCACGGCACTTGATGATGATGATGATGATATTTAATTATGTTTGATTTTAATTCACGAGTTGAACTACAAATATACATATCAATCTTTTGTATTAAAAGATTTCATTGTTTTATTCTTGTACCCACGTACTTCACTCTTGATTCTTGGAACGCAAGGTGTGCGAGCGATGGCGTGAAAGAGTATTTAGCTGGGAGGGGGGGGGGGGGGGGGGGGCATTGAATGGCACAGACCACCGATCAGATAAGTTAGACATTCGTGTTAGGTCTATCCTACAAACATGAGTGTTCTTTATCTTCTGCCCTTTGTCTCCCAAGTGAATCCCAGTCTCTGCTAACAGGACCATCCCTTTAGAAACGAGGGGGCTAAGTGGTCTCGAGGTATGGTGTCCGCCTCGAGTGCTGGAGGTCCCAGGTTCAAGCCCCGGTGAGGACCGGGATTTTTTCACGTGGACTTCCAGTAATAAAATTTCCCCTGGTCTCTGGGTAGTGAGATCGGACGCCCGTGTGTATTGTTGCGCACGTAAAAAATCCCTTGGCAGTTGGAAATCGAAAAAGAGTAGCTTAACGGCGCTGCCCGGGCAAAACTTCGAGTTAAAAATCTACCCAAAGTATTTCATGATCCTCGCCGATGCTACGGATTTCGTGCATTGAGATGAGTTTCTCCATACTCAGGTTTGAGTTATGAGGAGAACGGAGCACTTATGGGTTACACCCGTGTGCCGTGATGTTGATCCGACGATTAAACTAAACTAAACTAAATTCTTATAACGAGCCATAATTTCTAGAGCAGTGGTTTTCAACGTTTTTTGGCCGGTGCCCCACTTCACCATATTTTCAGAACGTCATTCCCCCCTTTCGTATTTTCCACCCTAAAATCCCCCCCCCCTGCCCGCCCCTACACAGTATACAGTAATAATGGAAGCTAAATTTAATAGCACATACTAATAACAAGTCTAGACGTCTACATAAAATGTGATTGCGGATCTACTTACGTTATAAAATGAATTTCAGACGGGTGAGACGTATAGAATCGATAACGTATGAAGGGAAAAACAATATCAAGTAATAGGTTCTTGTATTATCACTATCTTGAAATAATCTTAATTCCCCTCCCCCCACCCCCTCTCTGGAAGCCCTAAATTCCTCTTCCCCCCCCCCCCCCCCCCCCCCCCCCGGGTCGGCGATAGCTACTGTTCCAGTGACTTCTTCAGCAACAGATTTTCTTCGGATTTCTTGCTTGCATTTCCTTCATGTTCTTAGAATATATAACACTATTAGTGTCATTTATATTGAACTCAGCATATTGACTAATAATTACTTATTATCATGAAAACAAATCTTAAATAAATACAGTTTATTGCCTGACATATTGCTCTGCCTCTCCTCTGGTGCGTACTGCAGATTTATATACCATTTGAAGTGAACAGATGAAACATATTTTTTAATGAAATACATAACACACACCGTCACTGATATTGCTCCAATGTGGATCATTATTTATCCCCACGGTAGTCGCAGAGTCACTATGTAGTCTTTCTGTCTGAATAACCTAGATTAAGGGCACCAAATTGCCGAGGTTACAGGTTACATCTGCGGTATGCATTTGACGAGATGCAGCGAACTAATGTGTGTATATAAGAATCGATCCTGGTTGGTGGACGTTATATATATATATATATAACTTACGTTATACAGACGACACCGTCTTGATAGTAACAACTTAGAAGGAACTACAGGAAATGATAGACACAGTGATTGTAGGATTTGAAATAATGGGACTTAACTTGACGGGACTTGATTAATAGGAAGGCAGAAGGCATGGTGATATCAGAGAGACAGGTTGTGCCTATATGTTCAATTAAAGTAACTGACGTTATGGAGCAAATACAGAAATTCAGATATCTAGGCACATGGATAACATCACATGGAAGATGTATCACAGAGATAAAAAACAGAATAGGACACCCCAAAACTGAATTCTATCAAATGAAGAACGTATTGTGCAATAAGTCCTTGTCCTTGAACATTAGTAAAAGAGTTCTTACATGTTACATAGACAGAATTTTTACATACAGCTGCGAATCCTGGACAATTAGTAAACAGGCGAAAAAATCTCTGGAAGCCTTTGAATTGTGGTGTTAGAGAAGATTGCTGAAAATTAATTGGACAGCCAAAATGAACAATTTGGATATTGGGAAGCAAAGTCGCAAAGACAACTTATCACAAACACCGGAACAAAGCAGTCATAATTTTTGGCTACATTATGAGAAGACATAAACTGGAATATATTGTGACAGCCGGACATTTTTATGGAAAGGGAGACTGAGGAAGACAATTGAGAGATTTCTTGACAGTCTTGTGTCATGGCCTGGAAGAAAGACATCACACGAATTGATTCATGCCGTCGGAGATCTCAGCTTGAGGAGAGGCATCATCCTCCACGCCAGCCGGTAAGGCAATGGATGGTGATGATGATGATGATGATGATATATAAGAATCATAAAATAATTGTTTGAATCTCAGAATCGCAGAGCACATAAGTGCATATCAGTATCACACAACAAATGTGTGTATTTCAGAATCACACAATACATGTGTGCATATCAGAATCATACAATACATGTGTGTATATCAGAATCACACAATATATGTGTGTATATCAGAATCATACAATACATGTGTGTATATCAGAATCATACAATACATGTGTGTATATCAGAATCATACAATACATGTGTGTATATCAGAATCACACAATATATGTGTGTATATCAGAATCATACAATACATGTGTGTATATCAGAATCACACAATATATGTGTGTATATCAGAATCATACAATACATGTGTGTATATCAGAATCACACAATATATGTGTGTATATCAGAATCATACAATACATGTGTGTATATCAGAATCACACAATATATGTGTGTATATCAGAATCATACAATACATGTGTGTATATCAGAATCACACAATATATGTGTGTATATCAGAATCATACAATACATGTGTGTATATCAAAAGAACACAATAAATGTGTGTATATCAGAATCACACAATATATGTGTGCATATCAGAATCACACAATACATGTGTGTAGATCAGAATCACACAATATTTGTGTGTATATCAGAATCACACAATATTTGTAATCACAATAAATGTATGTATATCAGAATCACATAACAAATGTGTGCATATTATAATTGCAAACCAAATATGTGTATGTCAGAATCACAGATGCTAGAAATAGTGATTTGTTAGTTGATTTTCAATGTTGTCTTGCTAAAATGTAGCCTGGGATGCGGTAATTCACCTTTATTAAAAGTTAATACTTCTGCACGGCTTATAGCGACCCAGTTTACATTTCTAAATTTTAGTATTTGATTTTTTTATTTTTTTTTTTGGGGGGGGGGGGAATGTCAGGGTTCTCTATTTTTGCCAGTAACATGCAAGATGAGGCCTGATTTCTCCTCTAACATCCCTGATTATTTATGAACAGCGTTTCTATTCGCGATAGTGTCAAAGCGCTGTAGGCGATCTTAGTGCGGCAAATTACACGCGGCAGTGGCTTTACATCTTATCTGCCTTGTGGAGACGCTGGCTTTGATCATGCCTGGCCTGCAGACAGTCTACCGCAGGCTCGCTCTTCCGGTGCCTTGATGTTGTACATTATCTGACTTGAAGATGTGCTACTGTCATTGGTTGACGTCACCCTGGGGTGCTGTTGCTGGCAGATCAAACGTGAGAGGAGCCGCGCGGTTTGATAGACATCCAGACAACCAATGGGAACATGCCATGCCATCTTGTGATCGCACTTACCACAACATAGTACTCATCTAATCTCATCTCATCATGTTCCCCTTGTACCTTGTGGTGTCTAGGTGAAGTATAAACAGCGGGAGAGTGCCCGCTTATGGGCTTCATGTACCGATAGTTCCAGGGACTCTGTTATTCCCTGTGTCCATCGTTTATGTAGTGGGCCTCCTCCTCTGCTTCCATTTGGTCTGTACATCATTGTTTGTTGTTGTATGCTGTTAGTTTGTAACCTGCTTGCATGGCCAAACCATTTGACTTGCTGCCTTCTAATAAAATCTAGTGCAGCCACAACCCCCACTTTAGTCCTGATTTCTTCATTATCTCTTCTTGATACATTGAGTATTCTTCTCTGGAACCTCATTTCTGTTGTGATTTTTCTTGTCTCATTTTCTATCATTGTCCATGTTTGGCATTGGTTACATAGAGTTGGTAGAAGATTGTGTTATGAAGTGCTTTATTAGTAGCTATTGATACACATTTGTTCTTTTGTATTTGTGTCATTCGTCCAATGAGTTGGTTTGCATTATTGCATCCATTTTCAATTAACATAGTACATCCGTGGTAAATGCTTCAATCTGTCGTGTTGCTTTTCTGACTTTTTTAAAACTCCTAGCAAGTCATCATGGGGCGATTTTACACACATAAACACACACGCACACACACACACGCACACACGAACGCAAACGTACACACATACTCACATACTATGTCTTTGGGATCAACCCCAAGTTGATTTACCAGGAAATTTTACGTTCCGTTGTTTGCCATTGTTCTCTGAACCACGAAGTCACAGTGTAAGTCCAGCTGACTGACCGGTGTGTGGATTGAACTCACAACCCCGCCATCAGCGCATTGGAAGTTTAAGCGAAAGCGCTGTTGAGTTGAGTTGAGTCAAGAACCGACATCACTGCACCCAGGACATTCCCATACGTGCTCAGTCCCCTCGTTCAACAGCCAGCGAAGTGTCATACTACTAATCGTTCCCACCGCTATCTGATTAAATGTTCTCCTGGTCTTCCCTCTCAGTTTTGAGATTCTTCCAGAACCCCTGCCGATCCCCCGCAATCTCATTCTTTCCACATATGGGTTCTCAATCTGTTCCTCCGCCTTCTCCACCTGGTCCCACAAGCGCTCGACCACCTCCTCCTTGTCCATAGGCAAGATACCACCAAGAGGTGCATTCCCTGCTAGCCTATCAGCCTGTTCATTCCCCGTACACCCGCATGGCCAGGGCTAAAATACAACTCTCACAATCTGTGACCTCTGAAGCGACGAGAGCCATTCCACACGAAACATTCCTTTCTCCACCTTGCTAAGCATACTCATTGAATCCGTAATGAACACAACGTGTGTTGCAGTAGTTTCCTCTAGCCACCGGAATGCCGCAGTTACTGCTTCCACCTCCATTCTCATGCTGGAGAACGTAGTCTCATATGCCAGGCTCTCCTTTTTCAAAAGCGAAAGCGCTATAAACCGGCTGCCACGCTGAACTTTATATGAAAAAACAATGACAAACTACAGAACGTATAATTGTCTGGAGAACCACAAGCAGCCAATAAATGCAGGCGTTGAGTACGACGCCCTGTAAAGGATATGCAACTAGCTGTATTACGATTGCCGTAAGCTGTTTCAATGCCTGGGGGAAAACACCTTGGATACTTGAACATTGGAACCTGATTTACTTTAATTTTATATGTGTTTTTCTTTCTTTGTTGTCGCTGACTGTGACTCAAGCGTAGTCCACACGCGCCACTTCTCGTAGCACTGGACTGCATTTTGAGTGTGGATTAACTTTCCCTTTTACCAGTGTCCCTCGCCATCAGCTGAACTCACTTCAAATTCAGAGGTACTTGCAATTGACGTCCCCAGGCCAGGTATGAGAGGTCAAGAGTTTAGTCCAAATGACCGATGTATCAGCACACTGGATGTTTAAGAACGAGCGCT
This sequence comes from Cepaea nemoralis, assembly GCA_014155875.1. Lineage (NCBI taxonomy): Eukaryota > Metazoa > Mollusca > Gastropoda > Stylommatophora > Helicidae > Cepaea > Cepaea nemoralis. The sequence continues at coordinate 45,668 of JACEFZ010018695.1, read as the reverse complement.
CTAGTCCATTCGGACATGCTGGCCTCTTGACGTTATGTTTACAAGGGGCTTACAGGCCAGAGCATCGATTTTCTTGCACCGTGTTTGATCCCATATTGCCCGGTCTCTGTCTGAAGGACAGACTGTGGAAGTGTCTCACAAAACGCGAACTCCGACCAAACCTCACGAGTCTCCGGAGAAAACTGCACTCCTGAACCGAATGATGGTGCCCGGAATTGAACCCATAACCTTCGGAGTGAGAGGCACGCGGCTTTTCCACTCCGCCACGAAGACTCTGCACGATAATGTGTATATGTGTTAAGAGGATACAAATCTACACATTCTTTTGTCTACTTATCTTCATGATATCAGCTTAAATGTATATAGAGTCGACACAACAAGTAATTCCGACAACCTGTGGTAATGACGGCCAGTGGGATTAACATTATGTACCTCCATCCGAAGCTGTGGCTAAGCATCAGAAGGACGGCATCAAAAGTGCACACAAACTCAAAACAGTCCAGATACAAAACTCTGTACCGTTACATTAAATGTGGATTAGAAGTGGTGGTTCATATGCAGATAGATAATATAGCAATTGTAGGATGTACAGGAGTACAGCATCAATTATATCAATTAATGGCGACGATGAGCAGTTACGACACGAGGATGCTCCCCGGAAACAGAAGCGAGCTCTATACAAATAAAAAACATCGAATCATTTCTGCGTGGTCAACAGCTGGCACCCATTTCCATCATTGTAACATATAGTTCTGTCTGAGATTAATGTAATCTGCCCCGGTCGCCGCACTCTGGGTCAGACTGATAAGGTCGTCTTTGACAACTGACAACATACATGCATGTGATATCAAAGTCTGCAAGGACTCTTAACACAAAACATGTACAAACACAATCTCAACTGTTGCTTCCAGTACGTTATTTTCGCGAAAAGTATTTGCAGTGTCATATAACCAATAATCATTCGGTGATCTGTATGTAAATGTTGTGAAGTGTGTCAAATAGCCTATAAACCCATGGTGATCTGTATGGAAATGCATCTGCTGTGTCAAATATTAGGGGCCACAATAAGCTATCAACTGCTATAGAATACATACTCTGACACTTTCTGGAGTTCTCACTCATTTGTCATCTGCTTTAAGTGCATACGCTTGTCTCTTTATTTCTTCTTCTTTCCCCTCCTTCTTCTCTTCCGCCAGTTGCTTCATTGAAGTGTCACTTTATGTAATTTGCATAAATCTACCATTAACGCCTCCGCTTATAGATATATTTATCACGTACTACATAAATATATCTGCAAAAAAGCCTATTGTGCACTCTTTAAACGCACACACATCTAACACTGAGTTCAGTGCTCACAAATATATCGTGTTTCTTGTTAAGTGAGTACAGATGTATCACCGGCTTCACTTTGCATCATCTGCCAACTCTTATCCGGACATAAATCTACCAATTCCTCGCTTGACATGCAGCTGAGGGTACAGAATGACTTCCCTCAGGCCGTTACACCAAGGAGTGAGGTCAACGGAACTGCAAAGAGCATCGAGTGCCGTTAACTGTGCATATAGGCGAGTATACTATGTTGGCACTATTGCGTGATTGTGGAAATAGCGGATTCTAATGTTGGCACTATCGTTTGATTGTGAATACAGGAGAATACAAAATGCTGGCACAAGTGTCTGACGGTGAATTTAGGCACGACATTTTATGTGAATATTATCTCAGGACAAGGTATGTGAATACTATCTCACGACATACTATGTGATGACAAACTACAGAGCCACACAAACAATATCATCACTTTATACTAACCACCGTTGTCCTACGGTATTTTCTTGAGTGGCGGACGGCGTGTCCGGACGTAGAACGCAGTACCACTGGACTCATGCCATTGTCAACGTTGTGGCCATTAAACAAACGATATTTTTGTTGTGTTGTTGTTGTTGTTTTTGTTGTGTTGTTGCTTCTATGGTTGTTGCTGTTGTTTCTGCTGCTGCTAATGCTGCTGCTGCTATTGCTGGAGGTGGTGGTATTCAGTGGTGTGTACATGCCATCACGTATACCATGAGAAACCAGGACAGAATGTCTATCGGATCTGCGTGTTTCAAGTTTGAGCCTCTTGTAAATAAAGTGTGCACCTTGGTTCAGGTACACCCGGGTCAGGGTTTGTTATTGTCTACACCACCACACAGTCACACCAGGATCAGGGTTTGTTATTGTTTTACAGCTCCACACAGTCACACACAGTCTGCTTGAGTCAGAGGCAAAGTCGTGAAGCCTACGCCAGTTTGCCTCGCCCGTCTACAAATGTGATAGATTGGCATGGCTATATGCAAACCAATTAGTTGCATGGAATTCTACAGGACGCCACAATTTACCCCATCATTTGCTTTCGGCTGTTTGTGATTTTCTAGACAAAATTCCAGTTTTGTAGTTTGGCGCACATGTACATCTAGTTTGTGCACATGTGGTTGGCGTCGCAGACAGCAGAGCACATACTCCAAGACTGCCCAAACTACAACATATCCAGGCAAACCTTCTGGCCTAGAGAGACAACAGTGGAAGATAAACTCCATGGACCACTGAGTGAACTAAAATATACTGTTAGATTCATACAAGAGACAATATTGCAGTTATAGAAACATTTCAAGCGAACGAAAAAAAGAAGAAGAAGGCTTGCTTTCTGACTGGCCGACGCTCGTGCTATTCTGATAATCAACGCAAAACTGTCGGCTTCCAAATCGACAACGACTGACCTCGAACCTTGGTATGCGGGAATTGTTAGGCTGCTGATATAAGCCAACAGGCAGCGTCAGGGCTACATCTGTCATGTTAACATATATATATGTCTCACTGACTGTCATAATCCTAGTGTCACAGACAGCGCCATAGCTACAGTTGCCATGTTAACAGATATATGGATCACTGACTGTCATAATCCCAGTCTCACAGACAGCGTCAGGGCTACATCTGTCATGTTAACATATATATGTCTCACTGACTTTCATAATCCAAGTGTCACAGACAGCGTCAGGGCTACATATGTCATGTTAACATATATATATGTCTCACTGACTGTCATAATCCCAGTGTCACAGACAGCGTCAGAGCAACAGCTGCCATGTTAACATATATATGTCTCACCGACTTTCATAATCCAATGTCACAGACAGCGCAGATATATGTGTCACTTACAGTCATAAACCAAACGCCACAGAAAGCGCCACAAACTACAACTGTCATACATTCTCACTTACTTTCCTTTTTTAAAAATATTACTATTTTTCTATTAGCATTGCTTTTCTATTAACATTACCTTAAACTATCGTTGTTGTTTGTTTTGTTTGCTGGTGAACTGGCACTTTAAAATCAATATTCAATGAAGGAATTTTGAGCTCCGCATGATTAGATCATCGAGAAGTGTTTGGGGAGGGGGCGGCGCCGTTGCCTGTGCTTGTGTTGAGTTCACATTAATCTATCGGGTACTTCACAGAGATGCACGTGTCAAGCACTTTAAAGGCCGTCAATCTAACGGGCACTTCTAATAAGAGAATATTTTACTGCGACACAAATCACACCCCTTGAGTGGGTACTCCGGCTGTAGTGCCTTTATTGCAGCTGTGTTTTTTGTGATTACAAGATGTTATCAAACATTATATGTCTAGAACGCTGTTTTTTACGTAGGTCAACGTGGCCGAGAAATTCAACGAGCTAGAGCTTAAACTTCCTGTGCGCTGACTGTGGAAAGTGAGTTCATTGCACACACCGGTCGGGTGGATTTAATCGTTAACTTCTCGTTTTGAACGCCATGGCAAACTACTCAAGTACAATTGTCAAGAAAATCAAACCCGAGGTTGATCGCAGTCCCTGCCAAGGACATACAGCTGTGGATGAACGATTTAACGTGCTGACGACGCGATAGCGTGTTAAAGTGTGTTCACAAATGTTTGCCCTCATTCAAGATCATTTTTTTAAAAGTATATGTTGCATGGTTATGAGATTTTTCCTGCTGTCTTATATTTTCTCCCACCGAAGGAATATGTCTTCGGTAGATTCAAAGGCAACTGTGATATGGAAAGTGGCGAACAATTCTTTAATGTTTTTTTTTTTTGCATATCCTTTACAGGACATCGCTGTCAACACCAGCACTTTCAGCTGTATGTTGATTTCTTGGCAAGATTACGCTCAGTAGTTTGCCATTGCTTTCTGAGCGGGCCGGCTCACATACCCCGTAAGTTACCGATGCGATTCGAACCACTGCTGATTCTTACCGTCATCACGGTTACTACGAGAGTACTACGAGATTACGGAGAAAAGTCATAACCTCTAAGCCACGAAGCCGGCGCTTTAATGTTTGGGGGAAATGTATTGAATTCACGCTAACAAACTTGTTTTACAGTAATGCGCGTCGGAAATTCCCGTGCACCACGGAGAATATTCATTATTGAAAACTAGTGTTTCCATGTGAAGATGTAATACATTTCATAATATGAACTTCATCTCTGGCCCGTAAATTATATACCTTTTATAAACACAGGGACTACAGGGGCAGTGTTTGCAAAATGGCATGCTCTTTTCCATGCCCAGAATCCGGAGGGGGGGGGTGGGGAGGGGGAGGGAGAGAGAGAGAGAGTTCAAGTCCGGTGTTGGAAATTCACATCTTTGAAAGGTATATTACAAGGGTGTAACCAGGGCAGGTCTCCAAACAGTCAGTTGTCTTCTAATTTATCTGTTGCTCGCTATGGAGCTATTGAGCGCAGCAGTCCATGGGTATTTCTAGATGCAGACTATGGTTAGGACATTCACTTTCTGGCTGTTGACCCAGGATCCAGGTTTAGTGATATAGTCCCACCACATTCAACCACCACCGCTTCTCTATAGAAAAGGATACAAGAATACGGGCAAACTACGTTATGGTAATTTCAAAATTCAACCTCAACACAAGGGAGAAAAAGATGTTAGTCCTGTCCCCATTTTTGTGGATGTTGTCAGCTCTAACATTTCTAGAGATAATGGATTGTCTATTTCTCCCGCGAGCTTGTTTTATTTCAAGAATTCAATATTCTACAGCTCTAACATTTCTAGAGATAATGGATTGTCTATTTCTCCCGCGAGCTTGTTTTATTTCAAGAATTCAATATTCTACAGCTCTAACATTTCTAGAGATAATGGATTGTCTATTTCTCCCCGGAGCTTGTTTTATTTCAAGAATTCAATATTCTACAGCTCTAACATGTCTAGAGATAATGGATTGTCTATTTCTCCCGCGAGCTTGTTTTATTTCAAGAATTCAATATTCTACAGCTCTAACATTTCTAGAGATAATGGATTGTCTATTTCTCCCGCGAGCTTGTTTTATTTCAAGAATTCAATATTCTACAGCTCTAACATTTCTAGAGATAATGGATTGTCTATTTCTCCCGCGAGCTTGTTTTATTTCAAGAATTCAATATTCTACAGCTCTAACATTTCTAGAGATAATGGATTGTCTATTTCTCACGCGAGCTTGTTTTATTTCAAGAATTCAATATTCTACAGCTCTAACATTTCTAGAGATAATGGATTGTCAATTTCTCACGCGAGCTTGTTTTATTTCAAGAATTCAATATTCTACAGCTCTAACATTTCTAGAGATAATGGATTGTCTATTTCTCCCGCGAGCTTGTTTTATTTCAAGAATTCAATATTCTACAGCTCTAACATTTCTAGAGATAATGGATTGTCTATTTCTCCCGCGAGCTTGTTTTATTTCAAGAATTCAATATTCTACAGCTCTAACATTTCTAGAGATAATGGATTGTCTATTTCTCCCGCGAGCTTGTTTTATTTCAAGAATTCAATATTCTACAGCTCTAACATTTCTAGAGATAATGGATTGTCTATTTCTCCCGCGAGCTTGTTTTATTTCAAGAATTCAATATTCTACAGCTCTAACATGTCTAGAGATAATGGATTGTCTATTTCTCCCGCGAGCTTGTTTTATTTCAAGAATTCAATATTCTACAGCTCTAACATTTCTAGAGATAATGGATTGTCTATTTCTCCCGCGAGCTTGTTTTATTTCAAGAATTCAATATTCTACAGCTCTAACATTTCTAGAGATAATGGATTGTCTATTTCTCCCGCGAGCTTGTTTTATTTCAAGAATTCAATATTCTACAGCTCTAACATTTCTAGAGATAATGGATTGTCTATTTCTCACGCGAGCTTGTTTTATTTCAAGAATTCAATATTCTACAGCTCTAACATTTCTAGAGATAATGGATTGTCAATTTCTCACGCGAGCTTGTTTTATTTCAAGAATTCTTCATTAAGCAGGATATCCTTTGAAGCTGTTCTTGGCATTCTTCTAAAGCACCGCTTTCTGCAGACTCCAAGAGATGTCACATGATGACCTGCCGATGGTCTATGATTCAATCCCACACGACAACAATTACAATATTCTAATTCCGTTTAGAGCTGTTCTACCTCCATTGGCACACGTGTTACATAAAATATTCTTCAGTTTGTGAAATGCTTGTTCTCCATTCTCATTATTTATTACATAGACATATGTCCAAAACGCCATGTCATTATCATCTTCACCACGACCACCAATCAAGCGGGATGCCAACTAAGACAGATGATTATGTCATCTCACAAATAACGACCTCCAACAGACATGTCAGTTCAGGTGCTGATTGTGTTTCCATGCCACAATGAAAAGGCTGTCACGAAACCGTCGCCAGCCCATTTCCGCTGTTATTATTCCTGATGAATCTACTTGATACAACATATCCAGTCTTCCTCTTCTCGGGTTCTTTCCAAAAATGTTGACTGCTTCTTTCGGCTGTCTGCGATACATTGTTCTCTTTCTTAGCATCTTTCCACACGTGTATAATTCATTATAACTGAGCACGGTATTATTACCATTCTTCTGCAAATCGGGCCATTCATTCTGTAGCTTTTTATAAATTGTGGAGATTGCTTTATATTATTGAGCATTGCGTGCGGCATTTAAAGTATTTAGATACATGAATAACAATAGATTATAAAAGTATATAACTGAAATAAATGATAGAACAGGAGAGGCCGGAAACACTTGCATTTCATAAATTGGAGACCGTCTGCGTTAACACGCAATGACAAACACACGCCACAATATCATCTTCTTAAAGTCCACGCTGTTGATGATCGTGTCTGTCATGCCAAAATATCATCTTCTTAAAGTCCACGTCGTTGATGATCGTGTCTGTCATGTCACAATATCTTCTACTTATGGTCCTAGACGTTGATGATCACGTCTTTCGTGTCACAATATCTTCTTCTTCTTCTAATCTATGTCGTGTGACGTTGGAGATCATGTTCTGTTATGTCACAATTTACTGTAATTAATGTATGAGTCCTATTGGTGTTGTTGTTACGGGCGCTTGGCTACTGTGACGAGGTGACGCCTAAGACCGCTATGAGCACTATCACGATACTCTGTTAGCTGATTTATTATTTACATTCTAAATCTCTTATAAATGTCAATATGACAATTAATGACCTCATACTATGACGCGGCGGACATTTTCTGCGCTAAAACAATCCCCAATGATATTAGGGACGGACATTTAATTCCACGTCATCAATGTAAATGTCGTAATTATGCTTTCTCTCTGCTTTCGATCACTTATTCTGCTCTACCAACTCCATTTGTCTTGGGATATTATTTTAACGTCACCCCAAGCCATAGGAAAATGCGATACCAACGCAGCACGATAATATGAGAAATGTAGACTATCCACTTCCGCCCGGGTAACACACAGACACGGTGGAGAGAAACCAAGACAGTTTCCTGATAATCGCATCCCATCCTTGCTATATAAGCTTAAAAGAAGTCTAAATTTCTGCGCAAGTTTGAGTTAGACTCGCTGCTGCGACTGCTTAATCATAACCGGGAAGACGATTATCTGAAAGATACTTCACTATCTAGTGGAACATAGAATCCGGAGGAACATCAAGTATCTGTGTGGACCTTGACTCCACACTTCAACAGAATTGAAAGCACCTCCAACCCTAGATAAAATCCAAAAACTACAGGTGATATCGTTCCATAGCATGGTCTTGCGAGAATCAGGTCTGTAAATGTGTGCGTGATGACTGCTTGAAAACACAGTAAAACAAACGCTGTTTAATTTTTTGTAACCATATTAACATATTCAATTCATTTATAACATCAGATGGAAGATGTAAAACAGAGATATAGGAGCAGAATAGGGCAAGGCAAAAGCCGTATTTCAGAAAATGAAGAGTATCTTATGCAATAAGTCACTATCACAGAAGAAAGAGAGTGCTGAAATGCTATGTAGAACCAGTTTCGCTGTATGGCAGTGAATCTTGGAATGTAAATGAACAAATTAAGAAGAAATTAGAAGTAACAGAGATGTGGTTCCTGAGACGAATGTTGCGAATTCCTTGGACTGCCAGAGTAACTAACGACGACTGCCTGAAACAGGCTAATGAAACTAGAACATTATATACAACAATAAGACAGAGACAAACATCTTTCTTTGGTCACGTGATGAGAAGAGAGGCATTGGAGAACATCGTGACAACTGGAAAGATCAAGGGGAAGAGAGGCAGAGGCAGACCAAGAGAAATTATGCTGGATGGATTGAGACGGTGGCATGGAGGAATATCAGCAGCAGAATTGATCCAGAAAACCAAAGACCGAGATCTGTGGAGAGCAATGAACGCCTACGCCAGCCGGCACGGCACTTGATGATGATGATGATGATGATTATCAATTCTGTTTGATTTTAATTCACGAGTTGAACTACAAATCTACATATCACATCTTTTGTATTAAAGATTTTATTGTTTTATTCTTGTACCCACGTACTTGGAACGTCTTGATTCTTGGAACGCAAGGTGTGCGAAGCGATGGCATGAAAGAGTATTTAGCTGGAAAAGGGGGGGGGGGGGGGCATTGAATGGCACAGACCACCGATCAGATAAGTTAGACATTCGTGTTAGGTCTTACCTACAAACATGAGTGTTCTTTATCTTCTGCCCTTTGTCTCCCAAGTGAATCCCAGTCTCTGCTAACAGGACCATCCCTTTAGAAACGAGGGGGCTGAGTGGTCTCGAGGTATGGTGTCCGCCTCGAGTGCTGGAGGTCCCAGGTTCAAGCCCCGGTGAGGACCGGGATTTTTTTCACGTGGACTTCCAGTAATAAAATTTCCCCTGGTCTCTGGGTAGTGAGATCGGACGCCCGTGTGTATTGTTGCGCACGTAAAAAATCCCTTGGCAGTTGGAAATCGAAAAAGAGTAGCTTAACGGCGCTGCCCGGGCAAAACTTCGAGTTAAAAATCTACCCAAAGTATTTCAGGATCCTTGCCGATGCTACGGAGTTCGTGCATTGAGCTGAGTTTCTCCAGACTCAGGTTTGAGTTAGGAGGAGAAACGGAGCACTTATGGGTTAAACCCGTGTGCCGTGATGTTGATCCGACGACTAAACTAAACTAAACTAAATTGTTATAACGAGCCATAATTTCTAGAGCAGTGGGTTTCAACATTTTTTGGCCGGTGCCCCCCGTCACCATATTTTCAAAACGTCATTTCGTATTTCCATCCTAAAAATCCCCCCGGCCCTACACAGTATACGTAATAATGGAAGCTAAATTTAATAGCACATACTAATACAAGTCTAGACGTCTACATAAAATGTGATTTGCGGATCTACTTACGTTATAAAATGAATTTCAGACGGGTGAGACGTATAGAATCATAACGTATGAAGGGAAAAACAATATCAAGTAATCGGTTCTTGTATTATCACGATCTTGAAATAATCTTAATTCCCCCCCCTCCCCCTCTCTGGAAGCCCTATAATTCCTCTTCCCCCCCCCCCCCCCCCCCCAGTCGGCGACAGCTACTGTTCCAGTGACTTCTTCAGCAACAGATTTTCTTCGGATTTCTTGCTTGCATTTCCTTCATGTTCTTAGAATATATAACACTATTCGTGTCATTTATATTGAACTCAGCATATTGACTAACAATTACTTATTATCATGAAAACAAATCTTAAATAAATACAGTTTATTGCCTGACATATTGCTCTGCCTCTCCTCTGGTGCGTACTGCAGATTTATATACCATTTGAAGTGAACAGATGAAACATATTTTTTAATGAAATACATAACACACATCGTCACTGATATTGCTCCAATGTGGATCATTATTTATCCCCACGGTAGTCGCAGAGTCACTATGTAGTCTTTCTGTCTGAATAACCTAGATTAAGGGCACCAAATTGCCAAGGTTACAGGTTACATCTGCGGTATGCATTTGACGAGATGCAGCGAACTAATGTATGTATATAAGAATCGATCCTGTTCGGTGGACGTTATATATATATATATATATATATATATATATATATATATATATATATATATATATATATATATATATATATATATATATATATATATATATATATATAACTACGTTTATTCTGACGACACCGTCTTGATAGTAACACGTCAGAAGGAACTACGGGAAATGATAGATGCAGTGGTTGTAGGAAGTGAAAACAATGGGGCTTTACTTGACGGGACTTGATTAATAGGAAGGCAGAAGTCTTGGTGATATCAGAGAGACAGGTTGTGCCTAAATGTTTAATTAAAGTAACTGACGTTATTTTGGAGCAAATACAGAAATTCAGATATCTAGGCACATGGATAACATCACATGGAAGATGTATCACAGAGATAAAAAACAGAATAGGACACCCCAAAACTGAATTCTATCAAATGAAGAACGTATTGTGCAATAAGTCCTTGTCCTTGAACATTAGTAAAAGAGTTCTTACATGTTACATAGACAGAATTTTTACATACAGCTGCGAATCCTGGACAATTAGTAAACAGGCGAAAAAATCTCTGGAAGCCTTTGAATTGTGGTGTTAGAGAAGATTGCTGAAAATTAATTGGACAGCCAAAATGAACAATTTGGATATTGGGAAGCAAAGTCGCAAAGACAACTTATCACAAACACCGGAACAAAGCAGTCATAATTTTTGGGCTACATTATGAGAAGACATAAACTGGAATATATTGTGACAGCCGGACATTTTTATGGAAAGGGAGACTGAGGAAGACAATTGAGAGATTTCTTGACAGTCTTGTGTCATGGGCCTGGAAGAAAGACATCACACGAATTGATTCATGCCGTCGGAGATCTCAGCTTGAGGAGAGGCATCATCCTCCCACGCCAGCCGGTAAGGCAATGGAGGGTGATGATGATGATGATGATGATATATAAGAATCATAAAATAATTGTTTGAATCTCAGAATCGCAGAGCACATAAGGGCATATCAGTATCACACAACAAATGTGTGTATTTCAGAATCACACAATACATGTGTGCATATCAGAATCATACAATACATGTGTGTATATCAGAATCACACAATATATGTGTGTATATCAGAATCATACAATACATGTGTGTATATCAGAATCATACAATACATGTGTGTATATCAGAATCATACAATACATGTGTGTATATCAGAATCACACAATATATGTGTGTATATCAGAATCATACAATACATGTGTGTATATCAGAATCACACAATATATGTGTGTATATCAGAATCATACAATACATGTGTGTATATCAGAATCACACAATATATGTGTGTATATCAGAATCATACAATACATGTGTGTATATCAGAATCACACAATATATGTGTGTATATCAGAATCATACAATACATGTGTGTATATCAGAATCACACAATATATGTGTGTATATCAGAATCATACAATACATTGTGTGTATATCAAAAGAACACAATAAATGTGTGTATATCAGAATCACACAATATATGTGTGCATATCAGAATCACACAATACATGTGTGTAGATCAGAATCACACAATATTGTGTGTATATCAGAATCACACAATATTTGTAATCACAATAAATGTATGTATATCAGAATCACATAACAAATGTGTGCATATTATAATTGCAAACCAAATATGTGTATGTCAGAATCACAGATGCTAGAAATAGTGATTTGTTAGTTGATTTTCAATGTTGTCTTGCTAAAATGTAGCCTGGGATGCGGTAATTCACCTTTATTAAAAGTTAATACTTCTGCACGGCTTATAGCGACCCAGTTTACATTTCTAAATTTTAGTATTTGATTTTTTTTTTTTTTTTTGGGGGGGGGGGGAATGTCAGGGTTCTCTATTTTTGCCAGTAACATGCAAGATGAGGCCTGATTTCTCCTCTAACATCCCTGATTATTTATGAACAGCGTTTCTATTCGCGATAGTGTCAAAGCGCTGTAGGCGATCTTAGTGCGGCAAATTACACGCGGCAGTGGCTTTACATCTTATCTGACTTGTGGAGACGCTAGCTTTGATCATGCCTGGCCTGCAGACAGTCTACCGCAGGCTCGCTCTTCCGGTGCCTTGATGTTGTACATTATCTGACTTGAAGATGTGCTACTGTCATTGGTTGACGTCACCCTGGGGTGCTGTTGCTGGCAGATCAAACGTGAGAGGAGCCGCGCGGTTTGATAGACATCCAGACAACCAATGGGAACATGCCATGCCATCTTGTGATCGCACTTACCACAACATAAGTACTCATCTAATCTCATCTCATCATGTTCCCCTTGTACCTTGTGGTGTCTAGGTGAAGTATAAACAGCGGGAGAGTGTCCGCTTATGGGCTTCATGTACCGACAGTTCCATGGACTCTGTTATTCCCTGTGTCCATCGTTTATGTAGTGGGCCTCCTCCTCTGCTTCCATTTGGTCTGTACATCATTGTTTGTTGTTGTATGCTGTTAGTTTGTAACCTGCTTGCATGGCCAAACCATTTGACTTGCTGCCTTCTAATAAAATCTAGTGCAGCCACAACCCCCACTTTAGTCCTGATTTCTTCATTATCTCTTCTTGATACATTGAGTATTCTTCTCTGGAACCTCATTTCTGTTGTGATTTTTCTTGTCTCATTTTCTATCATTGTCCATGTTTGGCATTGGTTACATAGAGTTGGTAGAAGATTGTGTTATGAAGTGCTTTATTAGTAGCTATTGATACACATTTGTTCTTTTGTATTTGTGTCATTCGTCCAATGAGTTGGTTTGCATTATTGCATCCATTTTCAATTAACATAGTACATCCGTGGTAAATGCTTCAATCTGTCGTGTTGCTTTTCTGACTTTTTTAAAACTCCTAGCAAGTCATCATGGGGCGATTTTACACACATAAACACACACGCACACACACACACACGCACACACGAACGCAAAGGTACACACATACTCACATACTATGTCTTTGGGATCAACCCCAAGTTGATTTACCAGGAAATTTTACGTTCCGTTGTTTGCCATTGTTCTCTGAACCACGAAGTCACAGTGTAAGTCCAGCTGACTGACCGGTGTGTGGATTGAACTCACAACCCCGCCATCAGCGCATTGGAAGTTTAAGCGAAAGCGCTGTTGAGTTGAGTTGAGTCAAGAACCGACATCACTGCACCCAGGACATTCCCATACGTGCTCAGTCCCCTCGTTCAACAGCCAGCGAAGTGTCATACTACTAATCGTTCCCACCGCTATCTGATTAAATGTTCTCCTGGTCTTCCCTCTCAGTTTTGAGATTCTTCCAGAACCCCTGCCGATCCCCCGCAATCTCATTCTTTCCACATATGGGTTCTCAATCTGTTCCTCCGCCTTCTCCACCTGGTCCCACAAGCGCTCGACCACCTCCTCCTTGTCCATAGGCAAGATACCACCAAGAGGTGCATTCCCTGCTAGCCTATCAGCCTGTTCATTCCCCCGTACACCCGCTTGGCCAGGGTAAAATACAACTCTCACAATCTGTGACCTCTGAAGCGACGAGAGCCATTCCACACGAAACATTCCTTTCTCCACCTTGCTAAGCATACTCATTGAATCCGTAATGAACACAACGTGTGTTGCAGTAGTTTCCTCTAGCCACCGGAATGCCGCAATTACTGCTTCCACCTCCATTCTCATGCTGGAGGTCGTAGTCTCATATGCCAGGCTCTCCTTTTTCAAAAGCGAAAGCGCTATAAACCGGCGGCCACGCTGAACTTTATATGAAAAAAACAATGACAAACTACAGAACGTATAATTGTCTGGAGAACCACAAGCAGCCAATAAATGCAGGCGTTGAGTACGACGCCCTGTAAAGGATATGCAACTAGCTGTATTACGATTGCCGTAAGCTGTTTCAATGCCTGGGGGAAAACACCTTGGATACTTGAACATTGGAACCTGATTTACTTTAATTTTATGTGTGTTTTTCTTTCTTTGTTGTCGCTGACTGTGACTCAAGCGTAGTCCACACGCGCCACTTCTCGTAGCACTGGACTGCATTTTGAGTGTGGATTAACTTTCCCTTTTACCAGTGTCCCTCGCCATCAGCTGAACTCACTTCAAATTCAGAGGTACTTGTAATTGACGTCCCCAGGCCAGGTATGAGAGGTCAAGAGTTTAGTCCAAATGACCGATGTATCAGCACACTGGATGTTTAAGAACGAGCGCTCTAGTCCATTCGGACATGCTGGCCTCTTGACGTTATGTTTACAAGGGGCTTACAGGCCAGAGCATCGATTTTCTTGCACCGTGTTTGATCCCATATTGCCCGGTCTCTGTCTGAAGGACAGACTGTGGAAGTGTCTCACAAAACGCGAACTCCGACCAAACCTCACGAGTCTCCGGAGAAAACTGCACTCCTGAACCGAATGATGGTGCCCGGTATTGAACCCATAACCTTCGGAGTGAGAGGCACGCGGCTTTTCCACTCCGCCACGAAGACTCTGCACGATAATGTGTATATGTGTTAAGAGGATACAAATCTACACATTCTTTTGTCTACTTATCTTCATGATATCAGCTTAAATGTATATAGAGTCGACACAACAAGTAATTCCGACAACCTGTGGTAATGACGGCCAATGGGATTAACATTATGTACCTCTATCCACGCTGTGGCTAAGCGTCAGAATAGTGGCATCAAAAGTGCACACAAACTCAAAACAGTCCAGATACAAAACTCTGTACTGTTACATTAAATGTGGATTAGAAGTGGTGGTTCATATACAGATAGATAATATAGCAATTGTAGGATGTACGGGAGTACAGCATCAATTATATCAATTAATGGCGACGATTAGCAGTTACGACACGAGGATGCTCCCCGGAAACAGAAGCGAGCTCTATACAAATAAAAAACATCGAATCATTTCTGCGTGGTCAACAGCTGGCACCCCTTTTCCATCATTGTAACATATAGTTCTGTCTGAGATTAATGTAATCTGCCCCGGTCGTCGCACTCTGGGTCAGACTGATAAGTTCGTCTTTGACAACTGACAACATACATGCATGTGATATCAAAGTCTGCAAGGACTCTTAACACAAAACATGTACAAACACAATCTCAACTGTTGCTTCCAGTACGTTATTTTTCGCGAAAAGTATTTGCAGTGTCATATAACCAATAATCATTCGGTGATCTGTATGTAAATGTTTGTGAAGTGTGTCAAATAGCCTATAAACCCATGGTGATCTGTATGGAAATGCATCTGCTGTGTCAAATATTAGGGGCCACAATAAGCTATCAACTGCTATAGAATACATACTCTGACACTTTCTGGAGTTCTCACTCATTTGTCATCTGCTTTAAGTGCATACGCTTGTCTCTTTATTTCTTCTTCTTTCCCCTCCTTCTTCTCTTCCGCCAGTTGCTTCATTGAAGTGTCACTTTATGTAATTTGCATAAATCTACCATTAACGCCTCCGCTTATAGATATATTTATCACGTACTACATAAATATATCTGCAAAAAAGCCTATTGTGCACTCTTTAAACGCACACACATCTAACACTGAGTTCAGTGCTCACAAATATATCGTGTTTCTTGTTAAGTGAGTACAGATGTATCACCGGCTTCACTTTGCATCATCTGCCAACTCTTCTCCGGACATAAATCTACCAATTCCTCGCTTGACATGCAGCTGAGGGTACAGAATGACTTCCCTCATGCCGTTACACCAAGGAGTGAGGTCAACGGAACTGCAAAGAGCATCGAGTGCCGTTTAGCTGTGCATATAGGCGAGTATACAATGTTGGCACTATTGCGTGATTGTGGAAATAGCGTATACAATATATTGGCACTATTGCATGATTGTAGAAATAGTGGATTCTAACGTTGCCACTATCGTTTGATTGTGAATACAGGAGAATACAAAATGCTGGCACAAGTGTCTGACGGTGAATTTAGGCACGACATTTTATGTGAATATTATCTCAGGACAAGGTATGTGAATACTATCTCACGACATACTATGTGATGACAAACTACAGAGCCACACAAACAATATCATCACTTTATACTAACCACCGTTGTCCTACGGTATTTTCTTGAGTGGCGGACGGCGTGTCCGGACGTAGAACGCAGTACCACTGGACTCATGCCATTGTCAACGTTGTGGCCATTAAACAAACGATATTTTTGTTGTTGTTGTTGTTGTTGTTTTTGTTGTTGTTGTTGCTTCTATGGTTGTTGCTGTTGTTTCTGCTGCTGCTAATGCTGCTGCTGCTATTGCTGGAGGTGGTGGTATTCAGTGGTGTGTACATGCCATCACGTATACCATGAGAAACCAGGACAGAATGTCTATCGGATCTGCGTGTTCAAGTTTGAGCCTCTTGTAAATAAAGTGTGCACCTTGGTTCAGGTACACCCGGGTCAGGGTTTGTTATTGTCTACACCACCACACAGTCACACCAGGATCAGGGTTTGTTATTGTTTACAGCTCCACACAGTCACACACAGTCTGCTTGAGTCAGAGGCAAAGTCGTGAAGCCTACGCCAGTTTGCCTCGCCCGTCTACAAATGTGATAGATTGGCATGGCTATATGCAAACCAATTAGTTGCATGGAATTCTACAGGACGCCACAATTTACCCCATCATTTGCTTTCGGCTGTTTGTGATTTTCTAGACAAAATTCCAGTTTTGTAGTTTGGCGCACATGTACATCTAGTTTGTGCACATGTGGTTTGGCGTCGCAGACAGCAGAGCACATACTCCAAGACTGCCCAAACTACAACATATCCAGGCAAACCTTCTGGCCTAGAGAGACAACAGTGGAAGATAAACTCCATGGACCACTGAGTGAACTAAAATATACTGTTAGATTCATACAAGAGACAATATTGCAGTTATAGAAACATTTCAAGCGAACGAAAAAAGAAGAAGAAGGCTTGCTTTCTGACTGGCCGACGCTCGTGCTATTCTGATAATCAACGCAAAACTGTCGGCTTCCAAATCGACAACGACTGACCTCGAACTTGGTATGCGGGAATTGTTAGGCTGCTGATATAAGCCAACAGGCAGCGTCAGGGCTACATCTGTCATGTTAACATATATATATGTCTCACTGACTGTCATAATCCTAGTGTCACAGACAGCGCCATAGCTACAGTTGCCATGTTAACAGATATATGGATCACTGACTGTCATAATCCCAGTCTCACAGACAGCGTCAGGGCTACATCTGTCATGTTAACATATATATGTCTCACTGACTTTCATAATCCAAGTGTCACAGACAGCGTCAGGGCTACATATGTCATGTTAACATATATATATGTCTCACTGACTGTCATAATCCCAGTGTCACAGACAGCGTCAGAGCAACAGCTGCCATGTTAACATATATATGTCTCACCGACTTTCATAATCCCAATGTCACAGACAGCGCCAGATATATGTGTCACTTACAGTCATAAACCAAACGCCACAGAAAGCGCCACAGCTACAACTGTCATACATTTCTCACTTACTTTCCTTTTTTAAAAATATTACTATTTTTCTATTAGCATTGCTTTTCTATTAACATTACCTTAAACTATCGTTGTTGTTTGTTTTGTTGGCTGGTGAACTGGCACTTTAAAATCAAATATTCAATGAAGGAATTTTGAGCTCCGCATGATTAGATCATCGAGAAGTGTTTGGGGAGGGGGCGGCGCCGTTGCCTGTGCTTGTGTTGAGTTCACATTAATCTATCGGGTACTTCACAGAGATGCACGTGTCAAGCACTTTAAAGGCCGTCAATCTAACGGGCACTTCTAATAAGAGAATATTTTACTGCGACACAAATCACACCCCTTGAGTGGGTACTCCGGCTGTAGTGCCTTTATTGCAGCTGTGTTTTTTGTGATTACAAGATGTTATCAAACATTATATGTCTAGAACGCTGTTTTTTACGTAGGTCAACGTGGCCGAGAAATTCAACGAGCTAGAGCTTAAACTTCCTGTGCGCTGACTGTGGGAAAGTGAGTTCATTGCACACACCGGTCGGGTGGATTTAATCGTTAACTTCTCGTTTTGAACGCCATGGCAAACTACTCAAGTACAATTGTCAAGAAAATCAACCTGAGGTTGATCGCAGTCCCCTGCCAAGGACATACAGCTGTGGATGAACGATTTAACGTGCTGACGACGCGATAGCGTGTTAAAGTGTGTTCACAAATGTTTGCCCTCATTCAAGATCATTGTTTTAAAAGTATATGTTGCATGGTTATGAGATTTTTCCTGCTGTCTTATATTTACTCCCACCGAAGGAATATGTCTTCGGTAGATTCAAAGGCAACTGTGATCATGGAAAGTGGCGAACAATTCTTTAATGTTTTTTTTTTTTGCATATCCTTTACAGGACATCGCTGTCAACACCAGCATCTTTCAGCTGTATGTTGATTTCTTGGCAAGATTACGCTCAGTAGTTTGCCATTGCTTTCTGAGCGGCCGGCTCACAAACCCCGTAAGTTACCGATGCGATTCGAACCACTGCTGATTCTTACCGTCATCACGGTTACCTACGAGAGTACACGAGATTACGGAGAAAAGTCATAACCTCTAAGCCACGAAGCCGGCGCTTTAATGTTTTGGGGGAAATGTATTGAATTCACGCTAACAAACTTGTTTTACAGTAATGCGCGTCGGAAATTCCCGTGCACCACGGAGAATATTCATTATTGAAAACTAGTGTTTCCATGTGAAGATGTAATACATTTCATAATATGAACTTCATCTCTGGCCCGTAAATTATATACCTTATATAAACACAGGGACTACAGGGGCAGTGTTGCAAAACTGGCATGCTCTTCTCCATGCCCAGAATCAGGCGGAGGGGGGGGGGGTGGGGAGGGGGAGGGAGAGAGAGAGAGAGTTCAAGTCCGGTGTTGGAAATTCACATCTTTGGAAAGGTATATTACAAGGGTGTAACCAGGGCAGGTCTCCCAGCAGTCAGTTGTCTTCTAATTTATCTGTTGCTCGCTATGGAGCTATTGAGCGCAGCAGTCCATGGGTATTTCTAGATGCAGACTATGGTTAGGACATTCACTTTCTGGCTGTTGACCCAGGATCCAGGTTTAGTGATATAGTCCCACCACATTCAACCACCACCTGCTTCTCTTCTATAGAAAAGGGATGACAAGAATACAACACTAGCATTAACCTACTGTGTTATGGTAAAAGGTTTACAACACAATTACAAACACAAAATACAAAACAACAAGGGGAGAAGGGGAAAGGAGTGGGTGTCCACGTTCCACTGTCCCTCATTGCTGAGTAGAGCCATTCTGACTCTTCATAGTGAGTAAGGTATTTTCTCACTTATATTTTATGTTCTGTTGTTACTGGGACTATTAGATGAGTGAAGTTATTCTGTCCATCCAATATGTTGATATTGTCTCTCTCATTACTTGAAGAGAATAGCCTATACAGAATCTCTGTGGTTTCTAATGCCGCGTCTTCCTTTCGGCACTATAATCATCCTAGGTCAAGACTATTCAACATTGGCTTCTTAAGTACTGACGCTACACATGGATTCTTCTATCAACATCCTCATGTCCCCCAAGGGTAACATTAAAATGTATATTCCCACAGTAAAAAGTAACAATCAGAACAGGGAAAATTCTCATACCAGAAAAAAAAAAAACATACATGTCCATTTTTCTGATATCAAGTACATGATAATCCTACATAATAATTAATCATAATGCTGATGCAGGGAGCCTTTGTTTTTGGATTTTCTCAGGGGTTAATCCATAACTAAAACATACATTGTTTTCCCCCACTGCGTACAGCAGATGAGGATAGTAGTCGCTGTGATATATTTTGTCAAGGACTGCTATTATTCAAGCAATTTATTCACATCAATCTTCGCTTCTGTTCCTACTACAGTGAGGTGATGCGGATTGAAGGTATCCGAATATGCATTTACATCACGCGTTTACTTTAATTGTTCATGAATTTATATTCAAACATGGCATGTCCCTAACACTATTTTATGAAATGATTATATGTTCACCCTCATATGGAGTGGTTACTAATCTGTTAACAAAAGGATGGTACTAAAATTTAACACTATAGTTCCAAGTTACAGATTATGATGTGGCGATGTATTTTATCCCCTGACTAAGAGTCAGGAATACGCGTAATCATTTGTATGTCCCCGCATGGATAAAACACCTTTCTATAGTACATAGATTATTTGCAGATTTCTAAGCATAAATAGTGAGATATTGTTCACAGTGCCTAGAAGTTTTAACATAGGAATATGAAATTGACAGACACTAGTTCTTTACTATGAAGTATGAATCAGGGGTCTGCTCCTACATTGAGAAAATCTCTAGAATGTGTTTCAGACATGAGAGTTGATACTTTATGTGTACTACAGTACACATAATATTCATAGGTTATAAGCACTATTAGTTAGATATAAGTTCATAATGCCTATAAAAGATATTAACATAGGGATTTGAATTTGTAAGACATAGGAAAAATTACAGCGTGGCGCCCACATGTGTTTCCTTAGTAAACATCATCCAGCCTGGTTTAAGAGAATTGTAACTAATTCTTAATTAAACATACTGGTCTATGTAATACATAAATATATCTTAATAATGTAGATATCACATACCAATTGGCTTGCAGAGAATGATGATTTTAAAAGGCAAAATACTTTTCCCTACACGGGAAAAGAAACCCCACCCGGGGAACACACGTCTGTTTCCTTTGATTGTCTGCACTCAAAATGGCTACTTTAGTCCTTTGTTTTCCCATCAGTCCCGGTCTTGCCAGGTACGTGAAAAAATTAAAGCCAAATAGATTAAGCTGCCACGGTCAGTCTATCGCTGTTTTATTTTCTCCTACATTAAGTAAGTTACTTAAACAGTAATTGAAAGGGTTTGTTTATTTTTAAGGGAGTCAATGCTTAGGAAAGGGTAGGGACGTTTTTATTATATTACACGCCTCCCCCATTTAAGCCATTGATTTCTTTCAGAAAATAAATGGTCAAGTAGTACTCTACAATTTCCGTCTTTACATTGACTCACCTAGTCTCCATTCCTTATTAATTTCTTGCATTATTCCCTATGTTATATAATCAGAGCCACGTCCATTTTCTTTTAGTCACGACAACTAGCATAACCTTAAAGGATTATTTCTCTTTTAGTGAAAGAGTGTAGCACCCTCTCCACTGTTGTCAGCTATTGTTTGAAATATGAGTGGTTATCTGATAATTTGTTACTTTCAAGTACTAGTTTGTCTGCATCAAACCGACTTTTTGAAGCAATTGAAATATCATCATTAAGCTTGCAATAGCCTGATGATACTGTTCATATGAGATCATTTGCTGAATTTCTTTTCCCAATATATTTAGTCTGGCGTTAAGAACTGGAGAAAGTCCTGAGTACTTCTACATGGGTTATTAAGAAACCTAACATCTGCATTTTCCTGATTCTGGGTTATGTGCGTCCACTCCCCTCAGATTCTTTTCCCAGCAGAAAGTCTCTTCTCTCCTTGTAGTTCATTTATGGTCTACGTGTAACCACTGCTAACTTAAGCATGACTAGTTGGGATATATACCAGCTTGATTCCTCTCGTTAGATTATTAATCTTGAGATTATGTTAAAACCGACGGTTAATTCTGCGTCTACTGATAGCATATTAAACTCGCCCGTCTCCCTGTAAGTTAGACGTTTGTTTTAACTATAGATCTGATATTTAAAGGAAGCTAAAGATGGTTCCTGTTGAATACATTTTCGTCCAACACATCCTGTGTTTGGGTTATTAGTCGAGTATGGGATTTTCCGATCAGTTTTGATAACTACTGATTAGAGTGGTGTCCCTTTCTCTTGCGGGTTTACCCGGAGAATCTCGTCTAACATGTAAACAAGGTCCAACTTTTCTAGATTTCCGTTCTGAACCGAATATTCCGGGGAACATGAATCTATCAGAATGAGTAATTCTTAGCTTACTCTCTCTGCTTTTCCTTCTAACCTAGATCTATTTTACGCTAGAATCCTTATTAGTAATTCTAAGCCTGATGTGTTTGAGTTTCACTCTGTATTTGTTGCTTTGGTGTTGAATTACGAGCAATTTTGCGTCGCTTGGCGTACATTTATCGTCGCCTGCCTCCCTCCAGGTTTTAGACTTTTCAACTTAGCAACATACATTGTTATGTAGGTTCAGACGTATTGTCTCCTACCATATATAATCAGTTCAGTGAGAAGTTAAAAGCCCCTTTTTGTGATTCCTGTGATAGTCTTCCAGACAATCAAGTTGCTGGTTCACTTTCCAGTTATGGATGTGGATTACTAGTCTTTAGTAAAATTACTATTACATCTGTATATCCCTCTCATACTGGCGTCTCCTGAGTTGTGTCCTCAGGATAACAGGTAAGGTACTCTTAATGTTTCTCTCCAGTTTTGTTTTCATCCGTTTAATACGTGGAAACTCTGGATTTATTTAGATTGACTAAGGTCTATCTTTGAACTGTTATATAATTTACTAGCTGGATTCCTGATTGAAATTCCTAATCTAGTAAATATCAAGCAATTCTTCAGCTATATGCTCCAATTTGCTTGGTTTTTACACAGCTATATTCCATTTTTCTAGCATGGGTTCACTGTATAAGTTTTAGGCGTTTCCTCTGTCTTTACGTCAAGGGGTTCGTCCTATTTATAAACAGCATCTATTTCAAGAGTTGTTTATTTAATTGTTGCTTTTACTGATTACGTATCAGTTATTTAAGCTAATCTCTGTTAGTCTGGATCTGCTTTCACATATTTAATGCTGGCATAACATCCAAATCAGAACTGAGATGTAGAAATCTGTTTCGCCTTGCGATTGATTTCTGATTCACCTACCTATTAGTAGGCTTCGAGCATTATCTAGAATTTAGTTACTCGGTTAGTTTTAAAGAAAATACAATTGAGTCGCGCGCCTCTATTGTACCCTTTATTGCCCTTTTTAATTCTTCCCTTATGAGAATATTAATGTTAGTTAGGCAATTACTGAAATAACTTTACGTACGCTAATCGCTAACTAAAAGCTGTTTCATTCCTCTTTTTGATGAGGACTACTCATAGTGAACATTTCACTTAGTGAGGTTAAACTGTAAATTTCAAAGTTAAGGAGCCAATATCTGAAATGTTCAGTCTCTTACTAGAGATTGGCACAGATTTTTTTCCGGTATCTCCTGAAGTTTATTTGAAATTCCAATTTCTTAAGTTAATTCTTTAATTATACCTTTTACATACCTATACGGTCTGTTTCCGCTACCATTAATAATGGAATCGGGGTGGATAATTTAAAGAAATACCTTATATTCTGTTGGGTCAGTAAGTGAGTTGATCAGTTTCACTTACATCACCAGGTGAATATTTTGGTTGACCCTATTTATTAACATATGGGCCATCTGAGTTAGTTAATAATACTACTCATATCACCGGTGGAGTAGAATAAGTGTCGGTATGGCTTTTCTTCCTAAGTATCCATCATTTATTCACTTTACTTTACTACCGGTGTTGTAGAACATGTTATGTTATATGAAAAAAAGGATTAAATTAGGGTGCCCTTAAATACTGCAAATTCTTACAATATTCCTTCCCTTCCATTAACTATGTCTACATTTTTGCAAGTGGTGGTTTAGGCCTTAACCATAGTACATTTACTTTAGTTACTGCTATTTTCCCCTGGTTTAATTCATCTCTCAGGTATTATTTACTGTCCTACTGAATCATTTGTTGATTAAATTTTTCCCTTAAAAAAAATTTATTGGATTTTTAACTTATCTGTCCTAATTATCTATAAAATTGTCTATCACTCTCTGCTGCCTTGGTAACTTTTCAATATTACATGAATTATACAAGCAGATCAAGCATGAAAATACAATGATAATCAATGACAAAATAGTTAATTAACACATGATTCATATGTAGGAACATAAACCTTATGAATACATAATATAGTAGTGTGTTCATGACTACACCACTTTTAAACCATTTAAAGAGAATATCAGAGTAGCAGAACCATACCTCAAACATCAAATGGGAATGACTATGAATTCTAAACATTCACCGAATTACCTATCTTATGTGAGTTTACCATCCCAGAGACCTTACTACTGGAGGTTCATTACTGGACTTAGTTTCTCATCAATAAGATATAAAATATGAGTTTTAAAAAAAAATCTCATACCCAACAACCAACTACATGATGCATCTACCAGAATCAAGATATTACCTGTGAACAGTTTTGTACCAAAAAAAAAACCTATATTTATCTGAGCCATTATGGGTTGATATAACACTTGACTCAGCTCATACTAATGAGTGATTAGGTCTGTTACTAACACTATAACATTCTGAAGTGACTTGGTTTACCTGCGAGAGGTTTTCCCTGAATTCATATACCCACAATAATACACCATTTGTGATGTTTACCATGAGTTTTAAATTCACGGACGTTGCCCACACATGTGGGATGTGGATTTTAATTCCTGAGAATAATTCGTTAAAATGTCTAGGGGGTTTTATTGATTCTCTGGTCACTGGTTAGAATGCAGGGTGATCAGGGATATTTACCACAAATCCCAGGAGAAAAAGTTCAATCCTTGAAACCTTGGCCTCTGTGTGTAGGTTTCCCTTCCCACTTCATCACCCTTTACATTTTCTATGGTGCTAGAAGGATATTGATTGCTCACAACATATAAACAACCACTTGTTGGACACCACATTTACTTGATGTACACAACACTTTTGGACAAACAGTTCAGGTATTAACTCAAGATCTGCAGTTACATATATAGATGTGTAATAAACACTATGCATTTTCAGACAGGCATGGGAATGATGTGCAGTATTACAACATAGTACCCAGTGACCCCAGAAAAAAACAAGGTTATTACAAACAACACAACAACCACAAATTGGGTCTACTTTCATTTTACCTCATAATTGAGGCAAATAAAGATATTAAATAGAACCCAACATAACATGTTTCTGACACCTTTTACCATTCTCTCATTGTTAAAAATAATGAGTTGGTGTCAAAATACTATACCATCTATACCATTGGAAAAAAAAACAACTACTGACCTGTTACCTTCAGAAAAAAATTACCAACACATAAACAGCATTTTGTACTAATTAAATTAATTAATCGAGTCTATCTCCTGGTGTGCGGTTATGGGTTCACCTTTGCTGTCGATTAGATCCTTTTCCCCATTATCTGGGTACCGAATTAATGCACTCAGTTATGTTCTTACTATTTAGTCACTGGTAATTGGCTGGTGCAAATCATACTTTATAATCCAAAATAGAAATTACACACAATCACAAATCCCTCCGCGGGCTAGAATATTCGAGTACTCTGTTGCAGTAGGCTCGGTGTCTTTTTTTTTTTGAAATTTGGGGCCTCAGGTTGGTCTAACTTTCCGGAATTTCCACTTAAGCTCTGCAGAAGGTACTTTACCATCTCACCATACATGGTGCCAAGTAGACGTCCATTCAGCTGCTCTGCTTTTAATATCAGAATCCCAAGTAGTTCAACAAAGATTTTACACCCACCAAGTCACGAGTCTATAACCCATGGCATTTGGGTTGACATTGGACCAGCAAAGAGTTAGTCGTTGTTATCTAGTCCAGTGTAGAACTTTATATGACTGAGAGGCATCTCATGGTAGTATCTGTGACTAGGGCCACAATTGATCTATACCTACATATATCCACAGATGAATAAATTCAGCACAGTAACAGGTTTGCAAACAATTGGATGATTCCTCTTGTTGCTGATGTAGAGACATTTAGCTGCTTTCATATGGTCTTTTATCTGATGGGGTTCAGGGTTTGGAACCTTGAGGTAATCTGGTTTCGTAGTTATGTTTCAGATGATATTAAGTTTGTACCTTGGTTGTGTTGGCTTATGTGGTTCAGGTCTTCTCCCCATTTGTTTGAGTGGGTGTTCATAGCTAGAACTTGGTGTTGCATGGCTGGAACCTTATGTTTGACTGTTGCAGCTGTGAGATGTTCTTTCGAAGACTTATCCATTGTGGATATTAACTTGGTAATCCAACCAACAGTTGAAGGTTACTCACTGTTGTTAGTTTTAGTAACTTGCTAGAAGGATTGTCCCAGTTTCACTGACTTGGTTGAATGATGAGGCCATAGGTGATACTTCTCAGAAGTAACGCAGACGATACACTGTTGTCAGTACTCTGATGATCTTCATCTTTGTAGATTATTAGATCTTGAAGTCCATCCTGGATATTCCTACTAAAATAGGACTTAATCACTCACCCAGTCAGTTGTCTTCTAATTTATCTGTTGCTCGCTATGGAGCTATTGAGCGCAGCAGTCCATGGGTATTTCTAGATGCAGACTATGGTTAGGACATTCACTTTCTGGCTGTTGACCCAGGATCCAGGTTTAGTGATATAGTCCCACCACATTCAACCACCACCTGCTTCTCTTCTATAGAAAAGGGATGACAAGAATACAACACTAGCATTAACCTACTGTGTATGTGTAAACTTTCACAAGACAATTACAAACACAAATACAAAACAAGGGGAGAAGGGGAAAGGAGTGGGTGTCCACGTTCCACTGTCCCTCATTGCTGAGTAGAGCCATTCTGACTCTTCATAGTGAGTAAGGTATTTTCTCACTTTATTTTATGTTCTGTTGTTACTGGGACTATTAGATGAGTGAAGTCATTCTGTCCATCCAATATGTTGATATTGTCTCTCTCATTACTTGAAGAGAATAGCCTATACAGAATCTATGTGGTTTCTAATGCTGCGTCTTCCTTTCGGGACTATAATCATTAGGTCAAGACTATTCAACATTGGCTTCTTAAGTACTGACGTACACATGGATTCTTCTATCAACATCCTCATGTCCCCCAAGGGTAACATTAAAAGGTATATTCCCACAGTAAAAAGTAACAATCAGAACAGGGAAAATTCTCATACCAGAAAAAAAAACATACATGTCCATTTTTCTGATATCAAGTACATGATAATCCTACATAATAATTAATCATAATGCTGATGCAGGGAGCCTTTGTTTTTGGATTTTCTCAGGGGTTAATCCATAACTAAAACATACATTGTTTTCCCCCACTGCGTACAGCAGATGAGGATAGTAGTCGCTGTGATATATTTTGTCAAGGACTGCTATTATTCAAGCAATTTATTCACATCAATCTTCGCTTCTGTTCCTACTACAGTGAGGTGATGCGGATTGAATCCTATCCGAACATGCATTTACATCACGCGTTTACTTTAATTGTTCATGAATTTATATTCAAACATGGCATGTCCCTAACACTATTTTATGAAATGATTATATGTTCACCCTCATATGGAGTGGTTACTAATCTGTTAACAAAAGGATGGTACTAAAATTTAACACTATAGTTCCAAGTTACAGATTATGATGTGGCGAATGTATTTTATCCCCTGACTAAGAGTCAGGAATACGCGTAATCATTTGTATGTCCCCGCATGGATAAAACACCTTTCTATAGTACATAGATTATTTGCAGATTTCTAAGCATAAATAGTGAGATATTGTTCACAGTGCCTAGAAGTTTTAACATAGGAATATGAAATTGACAGACACTAGTTCTTTACTATGAAGTATGAATCAGGGGTCTGCTCCTACATTGAGAAAATCTCTAGAATGTGTTTCAGACATGAAAGTTGATACTTTATGTGTACTACAGTACACATAATATTCATAGGTTATAAACACTATTAGTTAGATATAAGTTCATAATGCCTATAAAAGATATTAACATAGGGATTTGAATTGGTAAGACATAGGAAAAATTACAGCGTGGCGCCCACATGTGTTTCCTTAGTAAACATCATCCAGCCTGGTTTAAGAGAATTGTAACTAATTCTTAATTAAACATACTGGTCTATGTAATACATAAATATATCTTAATAATGTAGATATCACATACCAATTGGCTTGCAGAGAATGATGATTTTAAAAGGCAAAATACTTTTCCCTACACGGGAAAAGAAACCCCACCCGGGGAACACACGTCTGTTTCCTTTGATTGTCTGCACTCAAAATGGCTACTTTAGTCCTTTGTTTTCCCATCAGTCCCGGTCTTGCCAGGTACGTGAAAAAATTAAAGCCAAATAGATTAAGCTGCCACGGTCAGTCTATCGCTGTTTTATTTTCTCCTACATTAAGTAAGTTACTTAAACAGTAATTGAAAGGGTTTGTTTATTTTTAAGGGAGTCAATGCTTAGGAAAGGGTAGGGACGTTTTTATTATATTACAGTAACCTTCGCGAGAATCGGTAGCGGTTCTCACTGCATTAGTAACTTACGGGGTATGTGAGCCGGTCGCTCAGAAAGCTTTTGCAAACCATTGAGCGTAATCTTGCCTAGTACATCAACAGCAGCTGAAAAATGCTGATGTTGACAGAAACGTCATGTAGGCTATCCATCCATCCATTTATGTTCTGTCGATAAGCGTGGGCGGTCATGTTCTGCCATTTTACTCGATCACCAGAGTCGTGGATCAGCTCTGTGTTCTTGTTTTGACCATGCCACGTGGCCAAGCCATCCAGGTATTTACTTCTCGGTCTTTCCATTGGTCTCTTCCCTTCGATCTTGCCAGTTGTCACCAAGTTCTCCAATCCAATTCTTCTCATAACATTCCCACAAAATTTTGACTGTCTACGTCTAATGTCTCTAATCAGTTTACGATCTTCATGTGTTTCTTGAAACGTACCGTAAGGGATATTTAAAAAAAAAAAAAAAAACAGGGCTTGATTCAGCCCGCATGTGTGGGCTGGCTGAGATGAAGCCTAGTGTTGTATGTTGTCTTATAGGTATTTCAGTGTCACCAGGATAAAACCCAGTGCCTAGGGCGAATCTCATACGGAAGACATAAAACAGTTGGTGTGGTTTGTTTGAACAACCTTGACATGTTCCAGTATGCTAAAGTATGCTATCTTCTACAAAATTCTTTGTATTTCTTTGTTCATGTCTCGTCTATGTGAACCAGTAAAGCAAAATCTAGTCTGTGAATGTTTTTGCTGGTTACAGAGTAGAGGAAACGACCATCGCTTTGGAATGTTTTTGCGGGTTACTGAGCAGAGGACACGGCCATCTAGTTAGAATGTAACATCAGTTACCAGCACTGGTGCTACACCACAGAAGATCTGTCACCCATTGAGTACTGGTAGGCCAACCATTTCTCCCCACGACGCTTGACGGCAAAAAGTGGGAGATGATGATGATGGTGACGACGAGATAATACAAGGTTTTGAATAAAGTTACTCAAGAAAAATTAAATAAAATAATTTATATAACAAGCTGTAAATCAATAAGTAAAGTATATGCTTTAGAAGATTGTTCAAATATGTCAAAGAGGATAATTGATGTTTTTCCTGCTTGATGCAGGATATATTGTATGAATAGTAGGAGGGTTACAGACTAACCCAGAGTAGAAATAAACACACACACGGAACATATAACTATATGTGTTTTTTACGAAACAAAAACATTGAAATAAACTTAACAAATTAAATCAATCAATCAATCATGTGCCATGTCGGAAAGCGCTATTTCACTCGATCTCCAGCGTCGTGGATCAGCTCAGTGTTCCTGTCTCGTCCATGCATGTTATTAATTAAATAAAAATTAAACACATTTTTTTTAAAATTTTTAAATATAAAAAAATTAAATAAAAATTAAACAAATTAAAACGCACCATAAATTTGTTGATACGACGCTGCCAGGCGGAAAAATCGAAGTCATTCGCAGATAATTTGAAAGCATATCACGCTCACCGACAGATATAAAAGTTTGTAGAACACATAAATCAAACCCACCTCATGTCCCACGAGGAACGATATAAAGATTTCTAATTTCATTACAAATCCTGTACTTGAAACGAGATCACTCGACTCTTTAAGTGGATGTATCGACTCCCCCAGCGGCTATATTGACGGAGGATGCAAGGGTTTAATGTTTCTTAGAGTTTTGACTTGTGAAGACATCATTTTCAAGATTAGAAACAGATTGTGCGCTTCCATCGATGTGACGTTTGTCTTTGATTACGTGAACATTTGCTCGCGATATCTCTGGGCTTTTGCAACAAGCACATTAGCGAATGATAGCATTATATCATATGTGATACATCAACAATGAGTAGACAAATCGTACTGACGAATTGTTGGTACACGACGTTTAGGCGTAGATTTGTCAAACATATGATGATACATGTGGTATGGGAATATTACAAAGACCAATTACAAACGTGCCTCTTTCCTTCTTTCATTTTTTGTTTGTTTATGTCTTTGGTTTCCTTCTACTTTCTTTCCTCCCTTTCCATCATCCACTCCATTTCTCCCTTCCTTTATTTCCTTCCTTCCTTTCTTTCTCTTGCTCTGTTTCTTTCCCTCAGTTCTACTTTTCTTTCGTTCCTTCCTTTCTGCCTACCAGCCTTTCTTCCTTTGTTGTGTCTAGCCGTCTTTCTGGTGCATAGTGGGTAAGGCACTATCCACCATATGCCATTGACGCATACCACGATATTGATCACCGACATGATTTTACAGTAATGAAAGCTGTTCCAGCATTGATGAGCACCCACCATTCACACATTGCTGATGATTTACGGGAATGAAAGGTGGTGAAGGAAGGAAACGAGGCGAAGGAAGCAAATATGATGACGGTATGAAAGATGGCTGAAGTGATCTAATATGAAGACACACAATTTCCAACCAAAGGACGGCATCTTAACCTGATTATATTGATATCAAGGTACGCGTAACTGCCGTGTACATCTGACAGACGACTGAACTGTGCCCAACATTAATTGTATCTGCCATTTCTTGGCTGTTGTTCTCACTTGGGGAGTCCTTGTTCAGCGCAATCGCTATGGATAGCGTTATCATCAGCACTTGATACCTTTGTTGACCTCTGGACTAGTTGATAGTTGTCCCAGGAGGTAACAGCATCGCCGCCTGGTAATGTGACCAGATGGCACATTTATTGTAGTCGCCCCGTGGCTTTTGTTTCTAGAATTGTCCGTCCGTCCGTCCGTCCGTCCGTCTGTCTGTCTGTCTGTCTGTCTGTCTGTCTGTCTGTCAGTCAGTCTGTCTGTCTGTCTGTGTTTCTACCAATATATCTGTCTGTTATCTGTCAATATATATGTCTATCATAATGTATGTCTGTCTGTCAATCTGTATGTTTGTCTGTCTCACAGTCTGTCTGTCCTTCTGTCTGTCCTTGTTTCTGTTGGCATGTCTGTCTGTCTGTGTCTAAGAATGTCTGCCTGGCAATCTATATATCTTTTTATCTGAATGCAGGACTGTTTATTAGTGAATATTGCGCAACATTCCTCCATGTCAACAAATGGTGGCGGAGCTACAATATCAGGTTGGCATATCCTGAGATCACAGTTTTCATCTTAGACAGGCTGACATCTGTATCTGTCGGAGTAAACAACAATGCCTAAGCCTGAACGCTGCGTAGCGATTGCATGGGCAAGCTGCCTTATCTCTTAAACTTTGATTTTTTTTAAAACCTGTAAAGCATACATCATTCTACCATGACCGTTCTTTGCACAATAGTCGTTACAGATTCTTGTCCAACCCCCTTTCACCCCCTATATTCAAATAACAGCAATATCATTGTATTATTAATAACGTTCGAATTCTAGGTAAGTTGATAGATTTATTTTCTGTCGTGGAACACACACACACAATCTGCACAGTTCGTGGCGACTGTCTAGCCAGGCGGCCTTTTGCGTCCACTCGCTTTGAACTCAAACATAGTCTGTACACATGCTAGTATAGCTAGTGCGCTGGGCGGATGTTTGCGTGTGGATTAGCTTGTTATATTGCCAGTGTCCCTCGACATCAAGCGAGCCCACTCAGAGCTCAGATCTACATGTAACTTACGTTCCCCAGTGAAGGACGAGAAGTCAACATTGTAGTCCAACTGGCAGGTGTAGGTATTGAACCAGCTGCCTCGGCATCAGCACACCGGATATTTAAGAACGCGCGTCTTATCCACTCAGCCATGCTGACCTCTCAATGTGGCTTTAATTCATCAGGCTCAAGACCCCCACATCATACACCGTAAGGTTCTATAGGCAGTAATGACAGATTACATGTTTTTGTTATTTTATTAACTACGTTTTGTTCTACAAATGTGATCATTCATCTCGAATTGCCACACTTCCACGATGACAATTCTGGTTTGTCACTTTCCTCTCAACACATCCCTGTTGACCATGTGTATTAATCCTCTGAGTTTGTACGATCAATAATCAGTTGTATTACGTGATCAGTTCGCCCCGTGCCGCCAGTTTATCACCGGTAATACATGTACATGCCAGCGACCCGTCGCCACGCCATCACACGAATTGGGAATGTGGTGCAGGCCCCGTATTTGTATATACCAGGACCACATATCTGTATTTACCAGTCCATATTTGTACATACCAGTACATATATGTATTTACAACTCCACATGTGCATGTACCAGTCCATATTTGTATATATCAGTCTTCATTTGTATTTATCTCATCTCATCTCATCATGTTCCTCTTGTACCTTGCGGTGTCGAGGTGAACTTAAAACTTCGGGAGAGTGCCCACTTATGGGCTTCATGTATCGATATTCCTATGGACTCTGTTATTCCCTGCGTCCCTCGTTTACGTGGTCGGCCTTTTCCTCTGCTTCCATATGGTCTGTACATCATTGCTTGTTGTGGTATACTGTTGGTTGGTAACCTACTTGCATGGCCAAACCATTTGACTTGCTGCATTCTAATAAAATCTAGTGCAGCTACAACCCCCACTTTAGGCCCGCTTTCTTCATTTCTGATCTTTTCTCTTCTTGATGCATTCCGTATTCTTCTCAGGAATCTCATTTCTGTTGTTGTGATTTTTCTTTTTTATTTGTCTGTCATTGTCCAGGTTTCGCATTGGTAACATTGAGTTGGTAGGAAGATTGTGTTGTAAAGTGCTTTCTTAGTAGTTATTGACACATGTTTGTTCTTTAGCATTGGTGCAATCTGTCAAATGATTTGGTTTGCCTTATTGCATTTAATTACGATCTTCTGATTTGCAATTTGATTATGTTATACTGCATAGGTACTTGAAAATCTTTACTTGTTTCAAGGGATGTTCGTTTAAGTGAACTGTTGTTGTGTTTTATTCTTTAGTTATAGTCATTACCTCTGTTTTACTTGTGCTAATTTTCATGTTATGTTCCCTACACATTTCGTTTAGACTAGTCATGTGGTCTTGTGATTCAGCTTCTGAGTTTGCTATTAGTGCTTGGTTGTTCACAAACAGAAGTTCTCTAATGGTGTAATTTGCAAATGGTATTTCTTCTGTGTTCTCGCATTGCGGTGTTCTTGCGGTCTCTGTTTGACTGGTTTCTTTGCATATGTTGTCTATACATGTTATGAACAAAAGAGGGGTCAGGACACAACCTTGTCGTACTCCGGATCTTACTGTAATGGGTTATGAGTGTCCTCCAGTTAATCTCACTGTGCATTCACTGTTGTTGTTAGATGTGTACTCACTCCATATTGTTTAAGGATTTCCCACAGCTTGTTTCTATCTACACTATAAAATACCTTTTCTTGGTCGACGAAGGCTAAGTAGAGTGTTTCATTGAATTCAGTTGATTTTTCTATAAGTTGTCTAAGAGCAAAAATGGCATCTGTGCATCCTTTGTTTGTGTTTCGCTTACTTGGGGTTCTATAGTAGTTCGTGATCTTTTCTCAAGAATTTTGCAAAATATTTTTCCGGTATGACTCAAACAGGAAATGTCTCTGGATTGTGTAAAGTCTCTTTTGCTGCCGTTGATTTTCAAAACTGGATAATTATGGCGTTTCCCCAGTCTCGTGGTATCTGTTGTTCTACCCAGACATGGTTGAATAGTCTATGTAACCATTTTGTTCCTACTTCTCTTGCTGCTTTAAGTAGTTCATTTGGTATTTCATCTTGTCCCGGTGATTTATTCAATGGGGTTAATCTGACGGCTTCTATAATTTATTCTTTTAGTGTGTCTGTTGCTAGCTTTCGGTGACATTTGTGTCGGTTTCTTGAATTCCCGTGACATATGATAAGATGATGCGAAGTTGTTCGAAGTTCTGTTTCAATCTTATTAGGATTTGTTTTTGTTCACTTATTGGTTCTCCATTTTCGCTGACAATTAGTTGGGTCAAAAGGTTCTCCTCTGGTTCTCATTGCACTTATCTTTTTGTAGGAGTTTCTAGCTGCCTCCTTGTATTTTTATTTAGAATTTCTCCATATTCCTCCCAGTCCTTTTATTTTTTTTCTCTTTACTATTCTATTCACATGTCTTCTCGCTATTCTGTATTCTATGTAATCGCATTCGTTTGCTCTTCAACCACTTTTTATATTTTTCGTTTTTGTGTTGTAAAACTTTCTTTACCTCTGCGTTCCACCAAGATGTTATTTTCTTTATCCGTGTTTTGCGTTATTTTCGTGGTTCTTCATGTTATTTTTGCAGCATTTAAATTGCTTGATTTGAGCATCTCCCATTCTTCTTTCGTTGTTTTTCTTTCTATATTTCTATATTGTATTTACCAGTCCATATGTGTATATAAAAGTCTACATTTGTATATACCTGTGCAGATTTGTATACAAAAGTCTATATGTGCATATACCAGTCAATATTTGTATGTACCAGTCCACATTTGTATAAACCAGTCATTATTTGTATATACCATGTGTTTCTGCCAAGTGTTTCTATACTTCTGTCACAGTGTGCTTTTTGTTTTGGGGGGTGACGGGGGCGTGGATTTCCTTTACCTATTAACAGTGACCCTTGCCATCAGGCGAACCCACTCAGACTTCAGCGGTGCTTGTAATGTACGGCCTCAAGTCAAGGAATATAGGTCAACATTTTAGTCCAACTGGACGGTGTAGGGGTTGAACCCCTTACCTCGGCCTCAGCACACCAGATGTTTAAGAGCACGCGTTCTTATCCATTCGGCCAAACTAACCTACGTGTACTATATAGTTCACGACATTTGCCCAGTGTTCCTGTTGTCACATTGTAGCTGTATAATACGACATTTGCCCAGCGGTTCTGTTGTCACAGTGTGCTGTATAATACGACATTTGTCCAGTGTTTCTGTTGTCACATTGTGCTGTATAAAACGACATTTGCCCAGTGTTTCTGTTGTGACAGTGTGCTGTATAATACGACATTTACTCAGTGTTTCTGTTATCACAGTGTGCTGTATAATACGACATTTGCCCGGTGTTTCTGTTGTCACAGTGTGCTGTATAATACGACATTTGCCCAGTGTTTCTGCTGTCACAGTGTGCTGTATAATACGACATTTGCCCAGTGTTTCTGTTGTCACAGTGTTCTGTATAATACGACATTTGCCCAGTGTTTCTGTTGTCACAGTGTGCTATGTTTTTTAATGACATTTGTTAAATGTGTATATCGCCACAGTGTGCTATGTAATTGACGACATTTGCCTAGTGTTTCTATTGTCACCGTGTGCTATATAATTTACTACATTCACCAAGCTACTGGACGAGGACAAAGATAACTGGATAATCAATCAGAAGACATAGTTAAACTGGCAGTTTTGGATATTGTTCAAGCTAGATGTGTCTCCCCCTGAGCCAATGATTCAGTGATAGCAGGAATGTTTTATGTAGAGTCCGCGTTAGCTTGGCCCCGAACAGAAGCGCACATAAATGGTCGTGATAACACCGTACAGATTAGCCAAGATGGTATTTGTGAGATGTAGGTTACATTGTTCTAGTTGAAGTGCAAGCTAAAGGCACTGGATTCATAACCTCGCTTGCCAGATATCACCAACAAAGTAATATTGGTAATACTTGGATTCTGAAAACTTGTTAACTGTTTTTGTCTCCGACGCTTGCTTCGTTATTCATTTGACTTCTTTTCGAGACGGTTATTTCATTACCACTCTTTTACGCCAGATATTTTAATACGTCGGGCCCCGATATTTCTTCCAGTAAAGTTGTAACAGTTGGAGGGCTGCAATACAAAATATGTTGTCAAATAATTACATTGGAATTTGATACTGTACTGGCAGCACTCCATGCATGCTTCTGACGCCAACCTGGACCAGCATTCCCATGTCAAGTCCACATCATGAAATCAAATCGATAGCGTTGATGTGTAATGTCAGTTGCTATTAACGCATTCCTAATCTTATTACATTATAGACACACCTTGCGCGGTGCCTACCCGCCACACATTTCTCCAGCACCAGACCTATATAGGAGAGGCACGGCAGCGTAGTGGCTAGTACTCTAGCCTAATGACTCGGCTCTCATATGTTTGAATCCCAATCGATTCTAATTTCCTAAACACTGGCCTGGACTCCAATGTCGACCCAGTGTAAAATGTGTACCAGCAAACATCGTGGGAAGTAAAGGTGTTGTTGAGGTGTTGACTGTATCACCCGCCGAGTGCGAACTGGCCTATAGCATATGGGGCTAGTATCAAACACCCAGTATGCCTCCAGACATGTAAATGTGAATAAAATGTAATTGTTCCTCTCTTCTCTGAGTCAGTGTGAATTATATCTGATCCCAATCTCACAGTCCATTGATTAGGTCGTCATTTGTGAACAGTGAAACTCATTCACAAGGTAAAGACAGTCCTGCTGAAGGCATTAGTTGAAGCTAGGCACACTTCCACCAGGTCTCTGACCTCGTGTGTGATACCAGCGGCCATTATTGTGCATGATTTCATGATGATTTGTAGTTAGGATGATCCTATTTACAGGACATCGCTGTCAGTAATTTGCCATTGCTTTCTGAGCGACCGGCTCACATACCACCTAAGTAACCAACGCGACGCGATTCGCTACCGAATCTTGCACAGCTGTGTTACCCTAGGTGGATATACGGGAATACGAAGAAAGCCGTTAACCCCTTAGCCGGGAAGATAGGCAGATAGGATGATAATTAAAGAAATAATAACCACTGAAGCTGCTTATCACGGAAATAATAACTACTGAAGCTGCTTATTACAGAAATAATAACCTATCTTGCTGCTAGTTACAGAAATAATAACCCATCACGCTGCTAGTTACAGAAATAATAACCCATCACGCTGCTAGTTACAGAAATAATAACCAATCACGCTGCTAGTTACATAAATAATAACCAATCACGCTGCTAATTAAATAAACAATAAACCCTCAAGCTGCTAATTACAGAAATAATATCCGGGAGTCTCCGTGGTGAAGTGGTCAAGCCGTTTGGCTCGGGCTCCGAATGTTGGGGGTTCGATTCCGGGCCGCGTCCTTAGGTTCACGAGTGAAATTTTTCGGAGACTCCTCGTGGGTCGTCGCTAGAGCTACGGAGTTCGTGCTTTGTGCGACGCTTTCCGTGCTGCGGAAAGAGACCGAGCCATATGGGATAAAACCCGGTGCAATGAAGTCGACTTTTAAGCGACTTTTTAAGAAATAATAACCCCTTAAGCTGCTAATTACAGGAAAATAACCCATAACGCTGGTAATTGCAGAAATAATAACCCATCACACTGCTAATTACAGAAATAATAACACCTGTATTACTTTATTTTAGTGCGGAAGCGCAAAGATGTAACAAGGATGCTTACTGTGAAGCTGAACATGGAACACTACGCCTAGATGTCAGAAGACAACTGCAGACACTAACCTCCATGTGTCTTTACACTATGGCATAGATGGAAGACACGCAGAGTCATGACGCGGATGTCTGCTCCCTCAGAGAGTGTCAGGAAGATTAAGGGCCCTAACATCCGGAGAAGGGGGACCACTTCTGACGATCATAAGCCTTCTGTCGTGCTGGCTTCGCGGCAGAGTTAACACACCAAGCCTTTAGCTCTACCAGAGCCCCTAGCTATACTTACTACATTGATTTATAGTATTACTATTTCAGTCTCATAATTTAAATATTGAGAATCCTTGACATTTTCTCTTATTCAAAATTTGGTTTTCAATCATCATTAACCAGTGCCTTGCCGGCTGGCATGGGCAATAATACCTCTCTACAAATCACGATCTCTGACGTCATGGATCATTTCGTGTGTTGACTCCCGTCCATGCCATGACACAAAACTATCAAGAATCTTCTCACGCTGTCTTCCTTTATCTCTCTTTCCCCAAATCTTTCCAGTTGTCACAACTCTTTTCAGTTTTTGTCTTCACATAAGGTGGCCAAAAAACGATGACTGCCTCTTTCTGATGTTGTGATAAGTTGTCTCTGCGACTCAGCTTCTATTAAAACGTCCAGTTTGCTCATTTTGGCTGTCCAATTAGTTTTCAGCATTTTTCTATAAAACCGCATCTCCAAAACTTCCGTGGATATGTTTCACCTGTTTACTAATTGTCCAGGAATTACAGCCGTATGTTAAAACTGGTTCTATGTAACATGCGAGAACACTTTTTCTAACTTTCAAGGACAGTGACTTATTACGCAAAACGTTCATTTGAATTGGGTTAACATTTGTCTGTTTGTGGTGTGGATCTCCGACGCGTACTTGTATTGAGCAAGTGAATATACCTATGTTAATTAGTTAGTTAGTTAGTTAGTCGACAGATCATCCTCGTTGCACATCGAACCATTCAGTCCATAAGTGCTCGGATCCCCTCCTCAGCAAATCCCGCAGCGTGTAGCGGCTAACGAAGCCAGTTCTGTGTTGGTTTATCAATCTTCTTTGGCTTCCTGCGTAGTGTTCTTGTTTGGCCACCCCTCTTTTAATTTGCTGCTCTCGCAGTCTGGCCATTGTTGTAGATTCACAGTCATCACTTGGTTCTCGCAAAAGTCTCACTTCTCGTAGAGCATTCAGAATGTCAGCCTGGTCCATGGCGCGACCGCCCTCCACAGTAGCCTCACCTGCGAGCTTGTCAGCCCGCTCATTCCCTTGTACTCCCGCATGCCCTGGCACGAAGATGAAACTAATCTTTGCCAGCCGAGACCGCTTCAGAGGCAGCAACCATTCTCTTCGGATCGACCCCTCCTCTATCCTCTTGATCATGTTCATTGAGTCGCTAAGGAAACAAGCCCTAGTGAATGTCTGTGTCTCGAGCCATGTTATTGCTTTACTTACTGCCATGACTTCCATGGTCAGGCTACTTGTGGTTTCAGTGAAAGCACCAGAGTCCTCCTTCACAATTCTCCCTCCGGCCCGAGCTGTAAAGGCCCATGAGCTTCTCACATGTCGGACGACCGACCCATCTGTGTAGATGACCGCGTCACCGTCTAGCGAATTCTCGAAAATCAACGCTTGTACTTCAGCCTCAACAGCAGCCGGATTTTCTTGTCTGCATTTTCTATCTAGTTGGATGCAAACTGAAAAGGATGTGCAGAAGTCTGTTGGCACTTGCACCCACTCCTCGCCAGGTTCTAAGTCCTCAAGTGAACACACCTGTTGAAGAATGTCTTCGGCTTGACCCATCCACGACCGTCCTCTTTTTAACCTGCTGCCCTTCACCTTCCTAATTTCACTATGCAGTGGATGTTGTGTGTTTGCGTTAATTCTGAGGTAGGCGCGTGCCCTGCAAACTTGTATTCTCTCTTCAATGGTTGGAAAATCAAGAAGGTAGCGCATCGCCCTGCATGCTGTATCTCTTGTACATCCAAGAATAATGCGCATAGCTTCATTCTGTATCCTTTCCATCCTTTCTATCTGCTTATGGCTGAGAGTCAGGATTGCCATTGCATACTCCAAAACAGACATGACCAGCCCCTCGTACAGAAGACATAGATGGCGCTGCTCACAGTTTGCTGCCGCCATCACCCGCATCGCTGCCAAACCCCGCTTGGCCTTTGTTATCACCTGGTCTATGTGCACATTATAAGCAAGGCTTCGATCAAACCGTATCCCCAGGTAATTCATTGCCTGCGTTCTTTCCACCGTCTCTGAACACAGCATTACAGTTGGTGTTGGATTGTTGACAATATGATTATTCAACGAGAACCAAGTCACTGTTGCCTTTGTTGGGTTGACCATTGCCCCAGCTTCATCACACCAAGTACTTATGCGATTGAGTTCGGTTTGTAGTTCCACAGCAACCTCCTCTCTATCCTTACCCTGACGATACACTAACACATCATCGGCATATGACAATGTCCTGCCAGGTCCAGTGATCTGCTCACTGGTGATTCTCACTGTGTAGGCGTTGAACAGTACCGGAGATAATGGTGATCCCTGTGGTAGGCCAGGATATATTGTTGTTGGTTCCGAAGTCCAACTGCCACATCTAAAAACTACTTTCCGTTGGAAGAGGGCTGCAGCGATCCAACTAAGGAGGAATGGACTTACGTTTAGTTCAAGAAGCTGAAACATTAAAAAATCCAGTGGTACTCTGTTGTATGCGTCCTCAAGATCAATCGCTGCAGCAACGGTTTCAGTGCCTGAGTGGAAACCTTCATAGACATCATGGGCAAAGACTGCTGCATTGGTCCAGGTTTCTCTTTTTGGACGGTACCCACCCAGGGTAGGTGGGAAAACACCTTGCCTCTCTAGTTGGCTTGATATTTTCCTGGCAATTACCTTCTCCAGCAGCTTGCCTATTGTATTCTGCATGGTTATAATTCGATATCCCTGAATTTTTTTGTGGTCTTTGTCAGGCTTCGGCAAGGGAATCAGATAGCTGTGTAACCATTCCTCCTTGATGCTAGCACTCCCTATACTGTTGTTGTACATGTCTGCTAGTTTCTCTAGCTCATTGTCGGTACACCTATTTATGTCGTCGTATCTTATGCCATCAGGACCTGGAGCACTGTTTTTTGATCGTCGAAGCACAGCCTTGATTTCTTTCACTGTCACTGTGTCTTCATCCGAAGTGTTCTGGGCCTTGCATCTGTCTGAGGTGACCTCCTTGGCCAGATTTCGGCCTCCCATGTCTGTCTGGTTGCTCTGCTCAAGGTAGCGTTCAAAGAGGGCTTTGCCCTTGTCCTCGTCAGTCCTCTGCCAGATGAGGTCAGCACCTTGGAAGTCAGAAATGCTCTTATTCTTGACTACACCACTCATGCTTTTATGTAGTCGCCAGAACAATTTCAGTGACTTGTCTGTGCTTACTCTTTGACACACCTCTGCCCATTTTTCGCTTTTAACCACCTTGACCAGTTTTTTGAAATAGCTTACTTTTGTGTGCATCTCTCTTTCTAAGTGCAAGCTGGGACTAGGATGACCAGCTCTGTTCTTCTTGGCATTTTGCCATCTCCTTACAGCACTACGCTTATCCACCCAAGCCTTCTCCACCTCGAAACTCCACCACGGTGGCTGCTCCCAGCTTTTTTTCCTGCCCTGAAACGTTCTGCGCTTGTCACGTCTTATTTTACTCACCACATCTTGCCCTGTACTGTCATACTGGAACGTCTTTACCTTTAGCTTGTGCTGCCTGGTTCTCCCTTTCTCCACCAATATGCTGCAAGGGTGGTGGTCGCTGCCATGGTGTCCTAGGACACCCCATCTACACACTGTAGTGAGTGAAGGTGAAACTAGCGCCAGATCAATAGCACTGTCCTCATCGCCTGGACGGCTTGCTGTCCTGGTGACACAGCCACTGTTGATACAAACCAGGTCGATGGTTTCCAGTGCAGTCTCGAGCTCCTCCCCTTGTGTATTGGAGGAAGTGTTTCCCCATAATCTGCCTTTAGCGTTGAAGTCACCACAGAAAATAACATTTCTCTCGTGGCCTAATATGCCACTTAAGCACTGCCACTTCTGGGCGTCCACACTCGCATTGCGGGCATAAACATTAACCAACACGAATGGTGTACTGGAATGAACTCTCAACGCCTGTATTTGTATATCGTCACTGTCCCAACTGGACATGTCTAGCTCTGACGCCACCATGCTGTCGCGAACGAGAATCGCCGTTCCCAGATGTCGTCTGTTGTAGAAACATTTGAAGCCGGCAATTCGGAG
Source organism: Cepaea nemoralis (assembly GCA_014155875.1). Classification (NCBI taxonomy): domain Eukaryota; kingdom Metazoa; phylum Mollusca; class Gastropoda; order Stylommatophora; family Helicidae; genus Cepaea; species Cepaea nemoralis. The sequence continues at coordinate 3,363 of JACEFZ010018695.1, read as the reverse complement.
TAGCTGATCGCCCAGTCTCGTCTCCTGGAGTGCTACAATGTCGTTCCTGTAAACTAGGGTTTCTAAAATAGAGCCCCGTTGTTTTACACTGGCACAGTTCCAATATAGAATACGGATGTTCCTGAGTCCTAGACGGTGACACTTGAGTCTAAAACGTCTCAAACCACCGGGCTTACCTTGTTTCTTTCTCCCTGCGCGGCTACCACGCCGCTTCGTTATGTTGACTTCTGGCCGCTCGGAGAACACACGTTGTTCCGCCATGTTGAAAAAACGTAAACACACACTGCTGAGAACCACACACGCTGCTGAAAATTCACTCAAGGATGGCTTCGCTCGATGCACGAACTCCGTAGCACCCGCGCAGATCTTGAGTAGAAACTCCTGGTTTTACATCCTGGCACACCAATTACACGCAAGAGATGAATAAATCCATCCCCTACGCGAAAAAGTTAACGAACACAAAACAACACGACCGTCCGTCGCCATCTTGAAACCGGAAGTCCCGGAATATACCTATGTTTTGTTGTGGTGTCTGTGTGTATTTGGGTTAAGTAATTGTGTATACCTGTGGTTTCTTGGGAAGTGAATCTGTGACAGGTACATTGATTATGTATACCTGTGATTTGTTGGCTTGTTAATCTATACTTGGATTGTGCAGTTGTGACACCTGTGTTTTTCTTGGATGTGAATCGATGATATGCACTCAGACTGAGCAATTATTTTGCCGGTGTTTTGTTGGCATCCACCTCGCAAAGCTGCCATCTCTGCATCTGAGTTCATCTTTCATGTATTCCCAACACCCTCTATCCATTGTTTTCATGGTGCTCTCAGATAGGCTTCTTCTAGTCCATCTCTTGATGTTGTCCACATACATATACCGTTGTCTTCCAGACCATCTCTTGATGTTGTTCACTTACATATACCGTTGTCTCCCAGTCCATCTATTGATGTCCACCGACATACAACGTTGTCTTTCGTATGCCCGCTTGCCATCGACTTTTCATGCCAGCTTATCCTTTAACTAACGGAAGAAGTTATAAATCTGTATTGACTCGAGAGCCGAACCTACATGAGGACTTGTTCTACCGCTTGAAGGATAAATACGTTTTATGTATCCTGGCACCAGGGTCGTCGCTTGCTATGATACAGAGAAGCGACCACATCAGGAGGCACCGTAAGGGGGCGGCATAAGCAGCGAGGGGGGGAGGGGAGGGGGTATTTCGAAGACTTGCATCATTAAGGGGCGGAATTTTGAAGACATACTGAGAAAATCTACCGCACAGCCCTGCCTTGTACCCCTGAATATTATTTAGGTTTGTGAATCTGATATGTCCTATGTTTTCGTGTAAAATGTCTATTGGTTGAGTACGTCGTAATAATGGGGACTTTAGGAATTTTTACCCAGAACAGAATAAAGCTAAATTTCATCAAGGTTACCGAGTATGAAACAAATGTCTTTCATCGCATTACGCGGGCATATAAATATTGATTGACATCATTGTTTATTGCCAGGTTTCTATGGTTCAGACAATGCGACGACCTGATTCGTCGAGAGACCAATGTAGTAGCGTGATGTGCAGTAGTAAATTCTACAGTTCTAAATGTAGATGATTGGTATCTCTAACGTGTGGGTCTCCAAAAACGCAGCACGTAGTCTTTGTGAAGTCAGTGACTCCAGTACTGTGCGGTAAATCTTCGCAGTATGATGCAAGTCTTCGAAATGCAAAAATGCCTCCCCCATATGATGCACCCTTACGGTGCCGCCTGATGTGGACGCTTATCTGTGTCAGCACGGCACGGTCCTGAGTGACTCACAACCTGACTGCTTGCTTCAGGGTCAGCGACGCAGAGCTAACCAAGACAACCCCCCTCCACCCCATTTGTTTTGCAAACACAGTGTTCCTGCAGTCTGACCCAGAAAGTAGGGCTGGAAATGTGACTGGGTAAGTGGCTGGGTAATCATCATACCAGAACATCCCATATCAAAGGATACGGCGTAGAAGTTCAATCTCCTGCGATAGTCTAAGCCATGTGACTTCTGTCTCTATGTCCTTGCGAAGCCGTCTGATCCTGCACTGAGGGCCAGTTAAGATGCAGATGTTCCCTCGCCCATTGAAGCTAATCTGCCCAGCTTCTTCTCCCTCGGTCTGCGCCCTAATGTTTGTCATCTTCCTCATAGTCACGACGTACGCCAATTGTGCTGGAAGTCTGATATGTCAAGGAATGACGCAAACAACCAAACAAGGCCTTTAACGGATACAACGCATGCAATGTTAGTTGGACTGATGAAAACAAGACAAGAATAATAAACACATGCGGCTGTATATACTCCTGTTCTCATGGTCTCCATTTCACATGACCTCTATTTCTCATGGCCTCTTTTTCCTAAATGCATGCCTTCGCGTTTCACTCTCTCTTTGCACGTGTCACCGGCAAATCTTTAAACCATAAATCTTTAAACAAGTAATTGCAGGTGCGATACAACAATAATGTTAGGTCCCAGGTGTTCGTGTGTATGCGAATGTCAGAAGTACTCCACGAGATTGACATTGGTGTTCCCGAAGAATGATTTGCTTAGACAGAAATGTAGCTTGCTATGACTAATATTTGCTTTGAGAACACTGGCTGAACAATCAATTACACGTGGCATGTCCTTAACAGGACGTCGCAATCAGCTCTAGCTCGAGGTTGTATTGCCCAGGCAATGTTAGGTAGTCGCATTCAGACGTCTACGTGACGACGGATGGGGGTGGGGGTAATGCGCTTGTACGTTAGCTTCCTGTGCGCTGATGGCTGGGTAGCAGAACCACCCCCTACACCCATCAGTTGAATATCAACCTTGACTTCTCGATCATAAAGCAATGGCAAACTACCGTGCAGTAAGCTAACCGGGGAATGGGGCAACGTTCTGCAACGAATATGCAACATGTCGTTTTGTTTGCTGTTGTTCTCTGCACTAGAAATCCACGTTTTCGTTCAACTGACCCGACCACTGTGTGGAGTGAACCCACAGCCCAGCTGTCAGGGTACACCGGAAACTTATATCAAGTATATTAGCACGTAATATTTCTGCCTCACGTGCTATAAAGCAACGTTTCAGTCGACACACAGAAAACATATATCTGGTAGATCAGCACGTATATATTTCTGCCTCACACACTATAAAGCGACGTTTCAGTGGGCACGCCGGAAACCTATATCTAGTAGATGAGCACGTATTATTTCCTCCTCACGTGCTATAAAGCAACATTTCAATCGGCACACGGAAAACTTTTATCTAGTAGATCAGCACATATTTATTTCTGCCTCACGCGCTATAAAGCGACGTTTTAGTGGGCACACAGGAAACTTATTTCTAGTAGA